>JAFBJT010033290.1:56737-100326 GCA_016785325.1 Chascanopsetta lugubris | reverse complement strand
AAAGAACAATGAAAGCGCCTTGACGCTGCTGCAGATAAAAGCAGAGGAAATTGAATCGGGCAGACAGGACGAGGTGCTCCCACACAGGAGGGCTCTCCCGCTGAGGACCTCCGCCGTCATGAGAGTCACTGGTGGATACTGTCAGGGAAAGCCGAGGGACTTCTCTGCTCTCTGAAAGCCTCTCCTCATCTGCTCCCTACGCCTTGAATATTGATAGCGTACTCTCATAAGGCATTGATCGGCCTATTCGTGGACGCTACTCTCCGAAGTGTTGATCTATGTTTTCGCTGTTGTCCGCCGTGGAGCGGGTTGTGCTCGTCAACGTGCGTCACCATGGCAACCGCTGCGTAAGTCAATGTCGGGGGGTTAAAGCCGAAGTTACCTCGCTAACCGCCGATCCTTCCTCGCGTCTGTGGTGAATAAAAATCAATAATTAGTATTCTAATCAGATTATGTGTGACAAGATACATTGAGTTTCGGTGGCCTCATCAGATTCTGTGTTCATGATTTATGCATATCTGCCATATGTCAGGGACCGACTGTGCTGTTGTTTAACAGACCACGTATTTGTTATTCAAGACTCCGTCCGTAGCGTCTTTTGAATAATAGGCTGCCGGCGTGGCAAAGTATTAAAGCAACAAACACCGTATTAAGAAGAGGAGCAGAATGGCTATGATGGCAACAATCTCACCGAGCCTATAGACAGATTCTCTGTGGATTATTATCTGTCTCAGCGCCGCAGTAATGGAATTTGAATTAGATAGGCTGCACTCTCTGGGAGGCTGTGAAAGATTCTAGTGCCGTTAGAGTGAATGTGAAGTTAATTTACTGTAAGTAGCGCAGATTTCACCGGGCAGATTATAGCTGTTTGCTGTAATGTGCGTTGAAAGAGTGTGAAACCCAATGTGATTCGTATTAAAGTGCATATGAGTTCTCCCAAAAACTATTCCTACCTGCCAGTGTAATGTCTCTCACGTCAAGAGTTCATTTCTCCACAACAGTTGAGAGAGTCATTATGTTTTCTGGTTTTCCGTCTGTCCTTTTCTTTTCAACGCGGTAACTCAAGAAATTCATTTTGTAATGTACTTGGTCCTCAGTATAAGCAAATTAGACTTTGGTGCTGAAAGGTCAAAGGTCAATGTCACATTGGCCTAATAAATCACCCTTTCCCCCCCTCTTGTGGCAGAGGGATCTCTTTTTTTGCCACTTGAGGTCAAAAGGAACTGATTGGATTGCCATGATAAAACTTCATAGTGACTTTATTTAAATTTGACAAGTAAATGAGACGGAAAATGCACTGGAGGCCTGATGCATACAGCTACAGCAATGCGTTCCTTTTCCCGGTTTTGCATATGATGTATGGACGTGAATGCATTGCTTGGCCACAAGGCAAGTCCCATGGTGACATCCCATGGTGTCATGAGTTGATTCCACTTCACCGCGCATGTAGAATCCGAGCAGTGATTCCAAGGAGAACTGATAGCATGCTAGCCACCAGTAGCCTACCACTGGTTTATGGTGTTATGATATTTTAAAGGATGACAGTTGCGGGATGCCCTGATCTGATTTGGAAATGTAAGCCACATCATCATTTTTCTTCTACCCTTAGAAATGTAAACATTTTCCAGTGTTTTGACGTCATCTCCAGGGAGGTTGTAACTGCCCTGAACATGAATGGAGGAGGAGCAATCTCAAGGACCCAGATCCACAGTGTACTTTAAGCATGAAAACACATGGCCCTGAAGTGATCCTCTCTCAATGAAGTGCATCATTTGGTTATTTCTCACAAGATGTGGGGGATGACATTAGGGTTGGGTAACGTTCACATTGAATTCAGTGCTGATATCATAGGGTTTATCATATCCTCGTTTTTTTTGCTTCTTTACTGTCTCTGGAATTATGCTAATGCAGAGCAAAAAATCACAGAGCAAAAGTCAACAGACATGATCGAAAATGTCAAGTAATCCTCTACAATAATTACTTATCCAACCAGTGAATTAATCCTTTTAAGACCTCAGAAAATACGGTTTGTCATTAGTATAGGGTTCAACCTCCGCTGCTCTCTGCAGGCTGGCTGCTAACGTTAGCTGTGGTTGCTACGGGGATGTGTGTTAGGGTGACGAGTGATAGTGTAATCTGATCAATGGCTGTTTGCATTAGAAGATACTTCTTCTGGTGCATTGTATTTACCAAGCTTTAGTGTCTAAATGATTTCTAATCCAAAGGTACAAACATTCTGCTGATGAAGCACATACTTACACATTGACCCTCCTCATCTTGTAATATAGGTCATTTATGATTTGGTTGAGTGAGTAGTTGCTCCTATGTTCTGCCATATTCAGTACTCTTTTTTTTTTTTTTTTACCCACAGCAAAACTGACATTTGTCCATCTTATCTTCTCGCATCTTGTCTTATTATCGTCTTATCTTACAGCATTTTAAAGGTGCAGTGTATAAGATTTGGTGATATCCAGAGATGAAGTTGCATATTGTATCCAGCACTTCACCCTTCTGAACATGCATGAGAACCTATGGTCGACTTCAGCTGCTATTAAAACTCAAAATATGATGAGTATGTCCATTCTGGGCTACTGTAAAGAACATGGCGGCCCATGTAGAGAGGACCCCCTCCTCATGTAAATATGCATTAATGGGCTCATTTAAAGGTGCAGTGTGTACGTTTTCAGTCATTGCAGTCACTTCTAAAAAATTATACGAAACAATTTCAAAATGACATTTTCATGAATGCATAATCACCTAAATGTTAAATTTCTTTTCATTACCCTAAACTGAGCCCATTTACATGAGGAGCGGCTCCTCTCCACGGGGGCCACCATGTTTGTACAGTCGCCCAGAGTGGACATACTAAACATCTTTTGTTTAGTATGTTTTAATGAGCTTTAATGACAACTGCAGGCTACCATAGCTTCCATGCTCAGAAGGGTGAAGGTGAGATGATGGATACAACATGCAACTTCACCTCTAGAGGTCACCAAATCTTACACACTGCACCTTTAAGGGTAATGGGGGGTAGGGGGAATAAAGCATTTAGACGATTATGAATTCATTAAAATGTCTAGATGTAATTGTTTCGTAATATTTTCTAGAAGTGACAAAGATTCCAATCTTACGCACTGCACCTTTAAAACAGTGGTGAAGGCAAGACTCCCACGTTTCACATCTCCCATCCGCCGCAGCTCCTTTTCACCGAGCTCAGCTGCGATTCACACACGTTCGCACCGTGCTTGCATCACCGGAGCCTCAGCTGCTAACCATCTCTGCTGCAGACAGTGTTTGCTTCCTTAAACTCCTCTGGGCCGTACCATTCCAGCAGAGCAGGGGTCCTCCCGGCTTTCAGGCTGTCATTGCGGGCAGGCTTTTACTCTCCCATCCGCTGCGTAGCACCCACTCCTCACCCTCCGTGCCCTCCCCCTGCTCCCTCGTGAGCCAGGAGTTCACGGTCTCTCGGGGACGTGGGCCAGAAACAACACAGCCTCCCAGTTCCCTCCACTGCCTCGGATTTCACTCCACCCCCCCCCCACTCCCCGTAGTACAATCTCATCGTTTCCAGCTTGCAAAGGGGGAGCGGAAGACAGGGAGGGAGAGAGACCCCCTCCCCCCCCTCCCTCCGGTCTGACCCCCCCCCCCCCCCCCCCACTCCCCGTAGTACAATCTCATCGTTTCCAGCTTGCAAAGGGGGAGCGGAAGACAGGGAGAGAGAGAGAGGGAGAGAAAGAGAGAGAGAGAGAGAGAGAGAGAGAAGAGGGAGAGGGGAGAGAGAGAGAGAGAGAGAGAGAGGGAGGGAGATGTTTTGAGCTGGTTTGCAGGGCGAGAGCTTGGCTTGAATGCTTTCTGTCTGCTCTTTAGAGACGTCCAGGTGAGCAGTTTCTTCCCGGAAGGTAAGAGGGAGACTGAGATTGGTGCTCATTTCATTCTGCATCCCCTGTCATTGCTCCCCTACCCTGATCTCTCCTGTTTCGGATGCATTGCCTCTGTCAGTGTGAGCCTGTGTGTGTGTGTGTGTGTGTGTGTGTGTGGTTGAGAATGAATAGTGCTCCCTTGGCGAACACACTAAGGCGATGTGTAGATCTGTCAGCTTACGTGCAGTTACACAGCAGATACACAGGGCTGCATGTTTGTGCGCTGTGCGAGCAGGAGTGTCGCTGTAAGTAGGCTTTGTTTTGGCTGTCATGATGAGTTCTGGTGCTAGCATGACACCTTTAAAGTGGACGGGGCCACCTGAGTCTCTGAGTGCATCTCAAGGGGGGGTGGGGTGGGGGGGGGGTGGGGGGGGGGGGGGGGGGGGGGGGGGGGGGGGGGGCTCTGTCTCCAGCCCAGGAGGATGGAGTGTGGGTACTGTTGGGAGGACGAGGCAGAGAGATGAGGGACAGGCCACTTACCATCTGTGGCTAGATGGGTTTTCTTGATGCCTAGTGAGGCTTTGTGCAGGGCCATATGCAGCTCCTTTGGAAGACGGCAGGCCAGTCTGTTTGGACTGAAAAAAGGAGGTCTGAAACAGGAGGAGTGGAGTAGTGGGGTGTCATGTGTTGGAGAGAGGATATAAGTGTTGTTAGGGTACAAGTCTCGAGTAACGGGGGAGTTGACAAAACATGTTTTCGCCTGGGCTTTGCATCTCAACGCTCCTTCGTTAAAAGCGACAAACAAGTCCAAGGAACATCGCTTCCTCTTTGAAATAGGACATTTGGTCTTACAGGTGTTGTAAACCTTGTAGCCTGACCGGCCTCAGTAGGCGTTTGCGGGACCGGCGGTTTTTCCACATATGTAGTTTTTAGCCTTGAGCGTTAAAGGTGCAGTGTGTACGATTTGGTGACATTGAAGGTGAAGTTGCATGTTGTATCCATCACTTCACCCTTCTGAGCATGCAGGAGAACCTGTAAAAACATGGCGGCCCCCATAGGGAGGACCCACTCCACATAAAGTGTAATGGGAAAAACTAAAACATTCAGGTGATTATACACTCATGAAAATGTCAGCATGTAATTGTTATAACCGAAATCTTACACACTGCACCTTTAAGCCTGACATGATGGATATAACTCAGTGCAATAAGAAAGAGTGCATACTCTGTGACACTCTCCCCTGGAAGACATTTCTGATGCTATAGTGTTGAATGTATGGTATAAATACTTCTGCTACTCTGCCTTGTGTCCAAAGCAGCTTAAAGAGATCATGTTACTAGGTTTTGAGAAGTCTAACTGAAAGATATAAGAGAAGAAGTCAAAAGTCTATTTGGCAAAATATATCTACATCAACTTTTTCATTCCACAGACAATGATATATTCCAGTTGCAAAAGAAAATTATCCACTACTTTCACAATGTATGGTAGTGCTGTTTAAAAATATATCAAATCTGCCATTACAGACCAAAAGGCAGGATATAGAGTAATTCCTCCGTAGTTGTAATATTTCAGCTTTGTTTTTACATGTGCTCTGATTGTGATTGTTGTCTCTAGAAATGGATATTCAGCATTAATCAATGACCTGCCCCCAGAAGCCCGTTGCCTATTCACTCAACTTGGGAGTCATATCTGCAATTAGCCTTTAGGAACCAAGGAATGAATTCATCACAGACGTTTCTCTTACCAAAAGATTCTTGGGCCAGTGCTCAGGGATGATATAGGAAATGTTGAATAGAGTTTGAGTTATCCGTGGGACTATTGGAGAAACAGCTTTACATTAGTGACTGGAATTGATTTTTCCCCTCCAGTAAAACCGGGAGGGATTCTTGATGTTTGAAATGTCTCTCCTTTCATGTATGATGCCTCGTTACATGTTACAAGATGTTAGGAACAGTCGACCCAAGTGGTTTAGAGGGACCCATCCACTGATAGCTGAATTTCAAGCAAGTTCAAACAGTTCCAGTCAATGTTTTTTTCCAGACAATTACCACACTGTGAAACTCGAGCTCCAGGATGGAGCACAAGCAGGAAATAGTTCGAAGCAGTGGCTGTCTTGCTCTCTATTTGAACCTTTAGCTTCTTTCTGTCTTGCATTCCGTGCCATATACATCCAAGACATGTTACACTGATTCTACGTTAAGGTTTCAACCAAGCCGTAGACAACAAATGTGCACATTTGGGCTTAAGTGTTGTCTATATGATTTTCTGGATAGATGACTCCAGTGCTAGACCTGCATATATATATATATATATATATATATATAGACCTCTGACAGCAATGCTTTTATCCAGATCCCCCAGAGATTGAGTCGGGAGGCACACGATGTAATTCATATCAAGTGGCTGCAAAATGAAGGTGCTTGCTTAAGTGGCACTCGTGTTAATGAGTCAGCGGTGCCCTATTACACCAGAAATCCACGTCCAGTCACTGCTGCATTGTTATGCAGATTTCACAAGGACTCATCATTGTCAGAATGGGCTTTAATTACCTGCTAGTCGTGTGCCATTGCCTCATGAATGGACCTGTCAAAGGGTGCAGCACCCAGGTCCGGAGTGAAATATCACAACAACAGATGGGTGAATTGTGATGCAATTAAGTACACACACTTTATGGTCCCAGGATGATTTAACCCCATGACTTTGGTGATCCCGTAACCTTTCATCTAGCCAGTTTATGACGAGATATTTAAATTATTACTACCATAAATCTCAAACTGCCATTCGTCCTCCTCATACGTGTGGCCCCTGTTGTGCATTTGAACTGCAACCAATTCAATTCAATTACCCAGTCTGTTTAGTTTAATTTCCTGCAAACCCAATTGGATTACCATCAGCTTCATCTGCCCTATGTATTAATAGTGACATGTTAGCTCTATAGTCCAAGATGGTGAACCTTTTCTTTAGGCTGGCTCAGATTTAGATGAATATTCTTTGTATCCATCTCCTGTCAAAGTTTTATTTCCGAAAATCAATGAAGTGCACCCTTACTCAAACACTGTTAAAGGCGCAGCGGGTAAGATATTGGCCATTCTATTGGTCACTTGTTGGTAGAAGAAAATGCAACAAAATAACACATTTATGACCCATAAATGTATTATTTTTTCCATTACCCTTGAATTAGCCCATTAACTTAGATAATTGTGGGTCCTCTCTAGGGGGGCGGCCATGTTTTTACAGTAACTCTGAGTATACTACTATAAATCTTGAGTCTTAGTGACAACTAAAGTCCGCCATAGGTTCTCCTGCATGCGTAGAAGGGTGAGGTGATGGATGCAACATGCAACTTCACCTCTAGATATCACCAAATCTTACACACTGCACCTTTAAACATGTCAATTTGAACTCTCCAGTACCCTAATAGACTTTGTTCCCCTTGGACCACAGAAACGGCCAGTTGGATGGTACTGTGGATCAAAGCAGTGATGCTGATATGGTGAAATCCAATATTCTAACTTCGAAAACAAGCAGGCCTTCATATTAAGTCTACAGTAAGTAATGAGAGCTCATGTTGATACTTTTCCAGTCTAATGGTGTATCGAGAATCTATAATGAATCCTCGGAGTAGGCCTCGTCTTATGGGAGACGGCATTAGAAAATTGCCACCGGCGCTTGTGCATCATAACGGAGTGAAAAATCGCCCTGCTCAGTAAAGTATTAGCGCCGGACGTCTGTGCTCCTGCCGGCTCAGGTTTCACTGCTCTGCGTGACAGAAGTGTTGAAGATGAGTTAGATAAGGGTGGAGTCCATACTGGGGGGGCGGGTGGCGAGGGGGTGGGGGGGGGTGGTGGTGGTAAGGGGAGGGGAACGTGTGGAGAGGACTGACCGCAACTTTCTCCTGAGTGACTGTGTCCTCTTCCCCTGTATAGTTGAAACTGCCTGGGAAGCCAGCCAGTTTAATCATTTATATGCCTGTGTGTTGTTTTTTTTATTGTTTTTTTTTAAACATTTTTTATATTCTCTAGCATCTCAATCAAAAGCAATAGCCAATTGTGGTAATGAGGGAGTCGAAAGTCTAAACGAACACCTCATCCTTCAAATGAGGAAAAACCTTTGAAAGTTCCTAAAGGAGACGACTCCGGGTTTGACTCATTGAGTTTCTCTGTGTTTGGACTTAAAGGTACATATACACGCGGGGCCAATTTGCGAGGCTCTAACGACAGTGACGCGGCGATAAATAAATAAAACGACACGCAACCTGCTGAGTCATGGTCCAGGTTGTGACGGCAAAGCAAAAACAGCCGCCTGTAGTATTGTGGTGATACAATATATTATAGTTTAATAGAGCTTAACTTGAAAGCTGTAAAATTTAATGTCGCCACCGGGATCGACCAGTCGTCAGTGTGTGCTGAGCAGGCTTGCGTAAAACTGCACGGCCATCACGACACGGCCAAAGCGGAAGCCACCGGTTGTTATGCTGAGTTAACATTGGCTGACAACGCTGTCAGCACCCGGCCAGAGGAGACGGCGGGATTTCACACGACGACGTACGACCATGACAGTGATTTGAATCTCATTCCCTGCGCCGAGAAGCAGTATGTCTTCACCCAACGCTGTCAAGACACCAACAGTCGATGCTCAGTCATTAGGAAAGCATACCAGTGTGAGCGGCGTGCGGGAGGGAGATAATATTAACACCCTGTGAGTCATTATGTAATTTCTCTCTGTGGTGAAGCCAGTTTCATGTGACATTGTTTAATATTCCTACTCGAGCTGTTTGTATTTCTACTCTAGAAAACCCCTTGTCTCACACAACGTAAAACCAGTATATCAATGTGTCTTTCTGTCAAAGCAGGTTTCTACTGTCGTGTGTGTGTGTGTGTGTGTGTGTGTGTGTGTGTGTGTGTGTGTGTGTGTGTGTGTGTGTGTGTGTGTGTGTGTGTGTGTGTACTTACCTTGTTTCCTCAGAACTTTCTGTGGTACAATCAGTACTATGATGTCTATAGGGGTAAGTTGCATGTTGTGGTCAGTTTATCTGAGGCATCCTTGAGTGTGTGTGTGTGTGTGTGTGTGTGTGTGTGTGTGTGTGTGTGAGTGTGCTCGTCTCCTCAGAACGTTTCTATGGTACAGTCAGTACTTTAGCATAAAGCAGTGCCACAATGGGGACATATTGTTCCATTTCAATGTTTTCCCCCCAGTGTGTTTTATAGGTGTTTTTCATTTGTACTATACGTATACACTGATGAGTCGATATAGAGTGATCTATTTGTGCAATTAGAGCAGACTTTATTAGGAGGAGCGGCGGAGAAGGACTGAATGCCAAATGCGGGCCGTATGTTTGACATGCTTAGAGAGATATAACGAGAGGACTGTAAAACTAAACGTCCTGTTCTCTGTGACTGATGAATAAAAAGTGCCCGAGATAAAGGTTAAATGTAAGATTTGTGTGTTTCGAGTCAAAGCTGGTGCGTGTGTATTTGTATGTGCATGCATGTATGGTAATAGGAGCCACCATGACACTCATATGAGCAGACAAAGTCTCAGGGCAAGTAAGAGAGAGGAAGTTGCAAGTGTGTTGGGTTAAAGTGTCGGTGACATTTCTACGTAAACACACACATGCACACACGATGGGAAATTTGCATGTTAAAATGTCATTGTGTCATGAGACACTTTGTCGATTATTGTGACAAGCACGAGATTCCAAAACCTCAAAGAGGTCAGAGGTTTTACCGAGTTGTTTGCTTTTCCAAGATCGCCAACCCCTGCTTTAAAAGTGACATCATTTTAGATTTGATTTATTTTGATTATGAATACCGACCACTTACAGATAGCCATAGGATGTTGCCCACAGCTTGATTTGTCTGGGTTGTTCCATTAAGATCCTCAGTTAATGTTAAGTACGTCTGTCTCCACAACTTATCAATGATACAACAAGCTTCAGAATTAGCAATTAATAATTCAGTTTCGTTTTCAAGCATTCCGAAGGACCAACAGTGTGAGATTCAGTTCATTGTGCTGTCCTGGGGTCTGAACCTTGAAAATGTCATTTCTATGTTAATCCACTGATGCCAAATTGAAAATGTAGACATATAATCTGTTTTCTTGGGGATTATTTACTATTCTCATTCAGTGGCGAGGCGCAGCGCTGCTATAATGAAAAGCCCCTATCTGGGTATATTAGCTTTTAGGATGTTATTTCCAACCATTATTAAGACTCTTATCCACATTATCGTAAGGCTGATTCCCAAAAGTAATACAGGGAGCAGTGAAATGGCAAAATGCAGTGAGAAATTGAGTTTTGCCCGAGATAGTTATGCAACTCAAAGTGACTTTTGCTTTTGACAGGATTCCAAAATAATTCAGGAAAATGGGAAAGTAGCTTTGCCAAATAAGACATTTCATACCAAAATCATTTAGAAAATGAATGAAAAAAACCCTGTCGATGAATTACTTAATATCTGTGATGTACTATCACAACAAACTCCCAAGCCTAAATGTCAAGGGAGACATTAGGCACTGATTCCTAAGATTTGTCCAGATATACAGTATACAACTATATAGTCTAAATAACTGTCTTCTGCCCAGTTGTTCTGTATGTTCCTGAAAGTCTCAGTCCAATCCTCCTTCTTTAAAGAAGAATATTTAATTGTGACACTGTGCATACAGAGTTTAAACGTTTGTTGCCTTACTTCAGATGATGAGGGAGAAAATAAATAATACATACATTTTTCCAAAAAAAGGTATGATGCAAAGCTGCTGTTGCTTTTATTCAAGCATATATCCCCCGTCTTATGAAAAGTGATCTATGAGTAAATGACCATCAAGATCAGAAAAGGACATCATGCACAGTCAAATGCATTGTACAGGTGTCTTCATACTCTGTAGGACTGTAGAACATCTTTTGAGTTTTAATGACATCTGAAGTCCATCATTGGTTCTCCTGCATGCATAGAAGGGTGAGGGTGAGGTGATGGATACAACATGCAACTTCACCTCTAGATGTCTCCAAATCTTACACACTGCACCTTCTTAAGCACGTTTTAGTGAATAGTTTTGGTAATACGGCCATCATCTTTATTGCTTGGGTCCAGTCCGACTGCTATCATCTCTATTATCACAGTGTTACAACACAGATGAATTCACTCTCTCACTTTCGCTCGACAACACCAAAGTTGGCCTCTAGCAGGTAATGACCACAGCACAGAACGTGTCTGAAATCCAGCCCGGGGGAGTGTGGCTGTTGGACCCATTCATTCAAACCTGTCTCCAAATAATCCTATTACCCTCCACCATCAACTCCCCCTGTTTAACATGCCTCATCCTTGTTGTCATCCTGCTCTGTGTGAAGTGTGGTTGAGCGCAAACTGTGACAGTCAGTGATGAGATATGACTCCAGCTCAAATGTCACCGGTCTAACATGTCGGTTTAACCTTTGCGATCAGATCTGCTCCCTTTAAACACAGTCACTGTTGTACCAGGCCGTCGCTGAGTTCACTCATCTATAGTTCACATCTCCGTTCGAGGGCCCGACGGAGGCATCACACACAAGAAGCTGCAGTGTTTGCAGGCAGCGGCTATTTTTACCGAGACGTACGCACAGCTTTTTCTGGCGTTTTGCAGAACACTGAAACAAAAGCCCTCCACAGACAGCGGAGTGTGATTTGTGTGGGGGGGGGGGCAGTTTTTTTTTCCTCTGCTTCTTCTCTAGCCTATCGTCTCACAGTCATTCGGAGACCAGGATGATGGGGCCAGGCTGCCCTGATGGCCCCGATCCGTCTCTGTAATGTGGATAATGCGTCCGCACAGCGGGTACATTCCAAACCTGGCCAAGCTAACATGGCTAATAGCTTTGAGTTAGCCGAGCTCATAAGTGGGCTCCTATGCTTGATTGGTCTTTTATGGCCTCGGTGGCTCTCGTCATCGTTCAAGCTAATGTCATCAGTAACTACCTCTCTGGACGTAGTTGCATTAGCCGGGCTCTGCCCAGCGTGTCGCAGGCCTCGCTCAGCCTCCCATCATTGTATGACAACCCTAAGATAAGATTAATCCTTTAACGACCATCCCTGTGGGGCAACGGGGGTCACCGCTGCGGCGCAGCGTAAATTATAGATAGGAAAACAATGCCGTGGATCACAGTTTGTTTATATGTGTACATGTGTGCATTGATGGAAGCAAAGGGTGGGGGTGGGGGGGGGCTGTGGGTAGTGATTAAAGATGCTGTCCTTCCACCGGGATCAATATGGTGTAATTGCATCGCCCGCCGTCTTGGCGATCCCATCCCGGCAGCAGAGGAAACCAGATGTAGCCGGACGCCCAGTGCCCTCCACAAATCAAGGGTTGGCCTTCCCATAATCCCTGTCATAGGATTGAACATATTGCAGTTATTTTAATGTAATGCTTCATACGTTAAAGGTGCAGCGTGTACGATTTTTGTCACTTCTATTGGTAGGAAAAAAAGATTGCAAAGCAATTACACTCTGACATTTTCATGGTGATTTTAATGTACTTCTCTTCCCATTTCCCTAAAATGACCCCATCAATGTATATTTACACGAGGAGCGGGTCCCCCCCCCCCATTGGGGGCTGCCATGTTTTAATACAGTAGCCCAGAGCAGACGTACCAACCATCTTTTGAGGTTTTAATGACAACTGAGGACCACCTCATGTTCTCCCACATGCTCACAAAGGTCAGGGTGAGGTGATGGATGCAACAGGCCACCAGATGTCACCAGATCTTACACACTGCTCCTTTAATACATTGATTTCATATCTGTTTGGTTGACCGGTGCTGTCCGCAATTTCCATCATACAATATGTCAAGGCTCTCAACATAGTAAGAGACCTTAGGGTTGAATTACAGAGCTGCTTTCAGACATAGACTGGACTCCAGAGATCAGAGAAGATGTGAATGAAATGTCATTTCCACAAATCTGTGGATCTTTGGCATCCATGTATGAATTCATCAGCAGATCCTGTGTGGCATTCACACAAGTGGTCCTGCATCTGACACAGACCACCTTACCAGGAGTCAGATATCTTAGAAATGAACCATGCACTGTTTAAATGATTCCAACAAAGACTTCTGTACACAAAAGCAATGAGATCCTCAAGGTCGTGGCAACAAGGGTCGATGCTGAAATTCATGGGCACGTGCTGGGGGCAACTTTCTGTAATGAAAACACTGTATAGTTCCCTTTATGGCTGTATGGAACGTAGACATCTTGTCCTGCCTCCTGTTGCTCTTCTCATGTGCATATGCCACCGGTTATTTGAATATCACAATCCTTAAAGGTGCAGTATGTAAGATTTTGTTCATTTTTGTCTCTCCTAAAAATCTAAAAACAGTGACATACTGACATTTTCATGAATTTATAATCACCTTAATGTTTTTTTTCCCCCCATTACCCTTAAATGAGCCCAGTAATATATATTTACATGAGGAGCAGGTCATGTCTACGGGGGCCACCATGTTTTTATCGTAGTAAAAGAGGATATACTAAACATTTTTTGAATTTGAATGACAGCTGAAGTCTACCATAGGTTCTCCTGCAGGCTCAGAAGGTTGAGGTGATGGATACAACATTCAACTTCACCTCTAGATGTCACCAAATCGCACACACAGAAACAGTTGTGTAACGGCAGATTGCTCGCTATAATGACAATGATACAGTGATGTTACTGTGACGTAGCAATAACACATTGTCATAGTAGTCAAGCTCTGTGGATGTGAAGAGTTCCCTGATACCGCTGCTGTTTTAAAATATGTGATTGTAAAGTGATCTGTTTGAAGAACGGGTTCAGGTGAAGCCTGGTGGTTGACGGAGGCTCCCTCCCTGAATGTAACCAAGCTCAGGTGTGTTTTCAACAACAAAGAGCAACAATGTAGCCTAGAGGTGTGTGTGTGTGTGTGGGGGGGGGGGATCATATTCCAACTACAGCATGGAGGCTGTTCATGGAAAAAGAGACAATTAAAACCGTGGGTCAAAAGAAAAAAAAAATGTATCATTTACTTTATGAAGTTGTTTGTTTACCAGCAAACACATGGACTGAACAAAGAGAAAGCTTGAGACGTGCCACGAGCCGTGCACTTTCTAGGAAACCTGACACACACACAAAGAGCAGGACGTCCTTGCAAACTATACAGGTTAAATCATTTACAGCGGAAATGTGACCATCCTGTGCTCAAAGGCAGGTTAAGTAGGATAGTAACAATGCTTACGCAACTTTTAGAGGTAATACGGGCTGGAGAAAATAGCCCAATACTAGTTCTTTATTTGACACTGTCAGAAACAAATGATGATTCATCATTCGAACCGATGTATTCTCGTTTAAAGGTGCAGTGTGTGGGATTTGGTGATATCTCGTGGTGAAGTTGCATGTTGTATTCGTCACCTCACCCTCACCCTTCTGAACATGCAGGAGAAGCTGTGGTCATTGAAACTCAAAAGGCCCCATAGAGACCACCCGCTCCTCATGTAAATATACATTGAGGAGCTCCTTTTAAGGGTGATGGAAAAAAAAATGGTTCGGTGATTATAAATTCATGAAAATGTCAGCATGTAATTGATTTGTCATATTTTGACAAAAATGTAGTACTTTAAGGTGGAATTGAATCTGTCAAGATGGAGACTAATTTCTTTGGCACATTGGCCCATTTCATCTGACACCGTGTATGGCATTTTAAGAAATGTGTTTATATGTAAACATCGGCAAAATTTGGATTTCATTCAACTGAAATTTAACGTGTGATGGTTGCTTGATATGAAACACATTCGACTTTAACACATTGTTGGTTGGTTGGTTGGTTTTCTGAGATGTAAAGTCGATGGTCACTGTGGAATTTCAGTAAAGATTGTCACATGATCATCATCCTCTTCTTCTCCTCGCCTCAACACTTGCCTCATAAAGTCTGTGTTATGGGAACGGCCCCTTTGTTTCCATTGAAACTCGGCCCAAGTTAAATACCAAGTCAACGCACTGCAAGCCGACTCCTCCTTGTGTATTAGGGTAATTAGAAGTTCTTCCTGCAGGGGAGTTCAGGCCTAAATATTTAATCTGAAAGGAGCCGTGGCAAAACATGTCATGCCGCCTGCGTCTTTTGTGCTCCGTGCAACCCAGTCCACGGCGGAGGAGCGGCTGGTGAGACGCTTTGTGCCGGCGAGGGGATATCGAACATGGTGGGTTGTGGCGGTGTGCGTGCGGTGGGCTTGGCGGAGACGAGTTGTACGTCTGGGTAGATGTGTCTCAGAGATAAGGAGGAATTTTGTGAAAGCTCTGTGTGGAAGTGGCATGAACAGCAGCCAGTGGTGGGTTTGTGTGTGTGTGTGTGTGTGTGTGCGTGTGCGCGCAGTAGAGCCGAGTGAGAGACAGGAGCTGTTTTGATCAGAGAAAAGAGAGATAGAGATAGAAAAGACTCTCATCTTAGCAGAGAGGTGGAGAGGAGGCAATGCTCTGCAGGGAGGGACGAGGCTGACGGAGGGATGAAAAACAGCCACCGTCTCCAAGACAGGCGCACACTCAGATTTTGGCTGAATGCTGGTCATGGCTGATGTTGTTTTTCTTCTCTCAAACCTCATTTTCCATCTCTTCTCGTATGACAGATATGTGTCACAAAGATGTCAACACGCAGCTGCCAGGGATCAGACTCGGTCATCAAGCCCCTGGACACCATCCCTGAGGACAAGAAGGTGAGAGTTCAGCGCACGCAGAGCGGCTTCGACCCGTTCGAGAAGCCTGCCAGTCAGGTGAAGAGGGTCCACTCCGAGAACAATGCCTGCATCAACGCCAAGAGCTCGTCCGCCGGCAAGGAGTCCCCCAAACTGCGCCGCCACTCCAGCCCCAGCTCGGTGAGTACATCACAAACACCGTGACAAAGATCCCCTAGATTCCCTTAATGGTCATAACGACAATGGAAATGTTTATCCTAGAATATTTGTTTTATTTGCCTATCTCTATATCTCAGTCCGGTGTGACCAGGAGCTCGTGGCTTCAAATTTGACAGCATTGCCGTGCACAACAAACCCCCGAGTCGGTAACAGGAAGTGGACACACCAAACCTAGGCAGAAGGGTGTCGGTTTCCCTCGTTGTCAGTCGTGTTGCCTAATGCTGATAATAACTTTCCCTGATGTGGGCCTGGACACTGCAGCAGCCCCTGGATGCTCCCGGTTTATTTGGTTCGTTGCGATGTGCTCTGTCAGCTGCGAAGGTTACTCCTGCGCTGGACTATGGTTTTAGAGATGATCCAGACAAAAGGGATTATGCCCAAGGGGAATTTCTGTTATCTAGTACCTTTTTTGAGTGTAGGTTGATGAGAAAAAAGGGACACATTTGCATGGTTTAACACATGATGCACTATATCGTATGACAAATAATGGTTCTTAAAACGGTACCTCACAAAGTTCTAAGCAATTAAAGACATTTTTGTATCAAAAAAATTGGTCTTTGTCTACGCAATGTTCTTCCTTAAAGAGGGAAGTGGTTCTCATTGTTATTTGCTGGTGAGAAGTAGCATTGGTAGATGTTGGTAGAAAATGGAATAATGAACAATCATACTGCTTTAATGTACATACTCTTCTGACAGATCAATCTCCTATAATTGACATCAGTAGCAGGTCCTCTTCGATGGGGTAACGCCAAATGCATTCAGCCCCGGGGTTTCTTTTTTTTCTTTGGTGTTCAGCTCGGTTTTTGACAAGACACTGCCCAGAATGAGCAGCAGACAAAGCGGCGAGCGAGAGAGGAGAGGGAGTGGAGCGGAGAGCCAGAGACTACGATGAGCAAAGTGCACTGCGCTCCACGTCACTTCCTCGCTTCCTCACCAGTTCGCTTGCAAGTGAACCGAGACCCCAGTTTACAGACGGACCAGAGTTTGAGTGTTTGATCCAGACTAGAGTTCGAATGCGCGTTCACACCACTCCAAACCAACCAAACGATCTGTGGAAGTGGACTAGTATTTGTTTAAAGGGGACCAAATATCGCCCGTGTGACTGCACCCAACATGCTAACTAACAGCCACCCCAGGCTCTCCCATACGTTTTGAAGGGTGCGGTGTGGGGCGTTCAGGGGACAATTTTCACCGGCAGATCCTGCATACCTTTTAAAAAACAGCTGAAACAATCATCTTAATTTCTGTGGACGTAATGAGGTGCTTCAGCTCTGGCTCAATTTCGACAGATTTACTAAAAATCATAGTTCAACTCTTGCTTGGCTCTAGCACGGGTTTCCAAACGCTGTCAAAGAACCAACTGCTGCCTGTAAGTCTCAGGTATTTATTTGCATCATTTCTCCATCTGAAACAAATGAACCAGCCTCTGGTCATACTAGCTGGTTAATTAAAATTTCTTTGCAAATAATGTGATTGTTGTCACTCACGTAAATGACATTTCAATCTCAGATGCTTAATGAGTGTGCACTCGCTTAATCTCCCCTTCCTTTTGAAGGGTGGGGTGTGGGGCGTTCAGGGGACAATTTTCACCGGCAGATCCTGCATACCTTTTAAAAACAGCTGAAACAATCATCTTAATTTCTGTGGACGTAATGAGGTGCTTCAGCTCTGGCTCAATTTCGACAGATTTACTAAAAATCATAGTTCAACTCTTGCTTGGCTCTAGCACGGGTTTCCAAACGCTGTCAAAGAACCAACTGCTGCCTGTAAGTCTCAGGTATTTATTTGCATCATTTCTCCATCTGAAACAAATGAACCAGCCTCTGGTCATTCTAGCTGGTTAATTAAAATTTCTTTGCAAACAATGTGATTGTTGTCACTCACGTAAATGACATTTCAATCTCAGATGCTTAATGAGTGTGCACTCGCTTAAGATTTAATAAGTGTGATAGTAGGCAAGACCGACTGCCTGCCGGCATCGCCGCAAGACACTAATGAACAGCTTCAGCCATTCAGATTATGAAAACGTGTAAATTGCCGTTGTCACAGTCTTTTTGTTCAGGCAGTGCGACCGACTCCACCAGAGACATTTCCCAGATAAGCTCTTACGTTGATGAGGGATAGTGAACTCTCCAGCAGATAGAATCTTTACGAGAAGATATTAGGTTTTTAATCGGCGAGGACTCTTACCGTCATCGGGCCGAGTTAGTGTAGAAGCCTCCGAGGAGAAAGTGCCGTCCAGCCCGGGCTTTTCTCACTTTGCCCATTAGATGTCCATTAGAGAGTCCATCGGCTTTTGCAAGCAACATTTGGACCCGGTCGACCTCAGCCAAGGTTCTGATGTCCTGTTCCTCATCTTCCTACAGTTCCCAAGTTGCATGCTTGTTTGGTCCACATTGTGTTTTTGTTGTGCTCTACGTCTGCATTCTGAAAACCTAGTGGAACAATTGGTTTTCAAGTAAACTCCCATAAACTATGGGCATGGATCCACTTTTTACAGATTTACCAGGGAATACTGAATGGATCTTAATTCTAAAAACAATAGTGATTGGGGGACTGAATGTGGTGGAATGGAGTGCAGATGCATTTAAAACGCTGGATCCTGTGGATGTAATATAGTTTCATGAGGGGACCTCTGGGTCCTTGGCAGATGCATTGCTATTCTTATATTCACTGTAGCTCACAATGCATATTTCTGTCATGGTCTGTGCAGATGCCAGACATGGCAAAATGTAAAGACGTTTATAAGCAGCAAGCGTCCTGTTCTTTTGTCCGAGCAGCCGCAGATTAGAGGAGGAGGTGCTGATCGGCTATAGTCTGATGATGAATTGGCGCCTGTCCTCCCGGGGTAATAGTCAATATTTTGTTTGTCTGGCCGGCAGATATCTGACTCCGGATTCAATTTAGTTTATTGTACAATGTACACTGTTCAGTCATGTTTCACTTTCCATGTAAGCTGAATGTTCCTCTATCTGAAGCGTGTCTTATTTTGAGAGCGACGTCCTTGGGAAGCTGCTTTCGTACCGGGCATCTGCCTTTCAATGCAGTTGAAAAAAGGAGCTAACCATAGATTTTTAGATGTACCGGATAATAAGACATTGAAACTCTGCAGCCATGTTTCACCGAGTCGGATACAATAACTAATAATTAACATTCTGGTTGGGTGAGAAGATGAAGGCTTTCCTGGGCTTTACTTCCTCACAACGGCAGTCAACGCCTCGTTTCTCAGTGAATTATCAGGAGGATGAAAAGTGCTAAAAGTTACGAGTCGACTGAAACAGAAAGCCTTTGCCGTTGTCACACGAAGGCTGTGAAACTCTCTCCCCTCCTCTTCCCCGGAATTACACCTCCTGGATGATGCAGTGCGAAGCCTCCACATTTTTAATATCTCTCATTCGAGTATAAGGTCTTCTGGGAAATCCTCTGAGACTTTGTCTGTTCTTGGTCACTGAGTCGATCCTCTCATATCACATTTTTATATCTCTCTTCTTTTCGCAGCCCACAAGCCCCAAGTTTGGAAAAGCGGATTCCTATGAAAAGCTGGAGAAGCTGGGAGAGGGGTCGTACGCTACGGTCTACAAGGGGAAGAGCAAGTGAGTAACATGTGCACATCAAATCACTTTGAAATCCACCCTCTCTTTTTTTTATTGTTCACCAGAGTCACCCGTGCAGGCGGTGGATATCACATTAATTACACAGGTGCACGCCTGTAACCCAATACATTCATTACATGGGAAAGTAATAACTGTTACACTACATAGTTTGATGTATTTTCTCCTTACCACATATTTGCAATTACTTCTATGCGAATCACAATAGATGGCTGTTTTTTATTCATGAATTCAACAGTAATGTTCCACTTTTTTGTGCTTGGCTGCACCTCTTCACTCAGGCTGCAGCGCTAATTAAATCCCTAACACACCACATATTATACGTATGAAGCTCCACACACTCTAATCTCCCACGCTAACGGTGTTTATTTAGCTGCCGCAGCTCTGATTAGTGGGGCTTCATTCAGGTGCAGCCCCGTGGCCTTGTACTTCGCGTCTCACTCCGCCGACGCGAAATGACATGCCGTCGACTTGACAGTCTCTCTCTTTGTGCTGCTCCGGCTTCACCGATCCCTCCCGTACATTCTTGCATTATGTCAAAAACGGCAAATGACCATTTCTTATTGTCTATCCCCCTGCATCGCTGCCGCCAGGGTGAACGGGAAGCTGGTGGCCCTAAAGGTGATCCGTCTGCAGGAGGAGGAGGGAACGCCCTTCACGGCCATAAGAGAAGGTAAGGAGGTTCAGAGGCAGACACCAATTGAGACTTAGAGGAATTCTGTGTCTCTGCTTTAGTACCTCTTTATTACGTCTTACATCAGCGGAGCTTAAGTGTGTCTATGTTTTATTGTTTGCCGGAGACAGAGTCCGAGACGCCTCTAGAGATGCAGGCTGGCATGTGCTCTGAGAGCAACTATTTTTAGGATATAGAATAGAATTGAAGTGAATAAAATGGATTTTTTTTTGTCGTTGAATAGTGGGAGGTACAATGAAAACTTTAGTGTTCTACCCAGTTTAAAGGTGCAGTGTGTACAATTTGGTGACATCTAGAGGTGACGTTACATCACCCCACTCTCGCCACTCTGAACATGCAGGAGAACCTGTGGTCGACTTTAGATGTCATTAAAACTCAAAACATCATCTAGGCTGATGACAACAACATGGCGGCCCCCGTCGAGAGGACCTGCTTCTCGTGTAAACATACAATAATGGGCCCATTTAAAGGTAATGGAAAAAAAGAATACATTTAGGTGATTATGAATTCATAAAAAATTTCAGTATGTCACTGTTTTGAAGAGATTGTATGCACTGCACCTTTAACTGCTCAGATAAAACAAAAGATCATAACTTGTAAAACCCAAGTAAAACACCACTGGAAAGTTTGCGGTGAGCATTAGAAAGTTTGATCGTTCTACCTTTCCCGCGCCCTGGCGTCCAGAGCAGTCGACTCATCTCCTTTGGATGTAGGTGCTCAGCTGGATTTATTTACTGCCCTTAAAACTTCAGATAGTATCTGAAAGATATAGACGTACCAGATTGTGTCATCAATCACATGATGGGTGATGAGGTACGTGATCACAATGGACTTATGTGCATGCCTCAGGGGTAAAAATGTTTCTCGTGCGCACCAGACACTTTTGAGTGCGCACGGGAAAACTTTCTCGTGCGCATCAGAGATTTTCTGGTGAGCACGAGGAAAAGACGGATGCTCTCGCAGCGCTTTCGCCTCCCATGCAGGCTCCCTGGTTTAGAGAGGGAAGAAAGTGGATACGTCGGTGCTGTGGGGCAGCCGTGGCTGAGGGAGGTCGATCCGATGGACGGTCGTCTTTTTTTAAAAATTTCAGTATGTCACTGTTTTGAAGAGATTGTATGCACTGCACCTTTAACTGCTCAGATAAAACAAAAGATCATAACTTGTAAAACCCAAGTAAAACACCACTGGAAAGTTTGCGGTGAGCATTAGAAAGTTTGATCGTTCTACCTTTCCCGCGCCCTGGCGTCCAGAGCAGTCGACTCATCTCCTTTGGATGTAGGTGCTCAGCTGGATTTATTTACTGCCCTTAAAACTTCAGATAGTATCTGAAAGATATAGACGTACCAGATTGTGTCATCAATCACATGATGGGTGATGAGGTACGTGATCACAATGAACTTATGTGCATGCCTCAGGGGTAAAAATGTTTCTCGTGCGCACCAGACACTTTTGAGTGCGCACGGGAAAACTTTCTCGTGCACATCAGAGATTTTCTGGTGAGCACGAGGAAAAGACGGATGCTCTCGCGGCACTTTCGCCTCCCATGCAGGCTCCCTGGTTTAGAGAGGGAAGAAAGTGGATACGTCGGTGCCGTGGGGCAGCCGTGGCTGAGGGAGGTCGATCCGATGGACGGTCGTCTTTTTTTAAACTGCTGCAAGATTCATGAAGAGATATATGAACAATAGATGCGCACAATCCTTGGCTCCCGAATTTCCCTTATTCTGTTATATATACTGCATCATCATAAAGATCGAACTTGGTCTTCTATTACACACACACACACGCACACACACACACACACACGCACACACACACACACACACACACACACACACACACACACATAAGCATACACGCAGAGGCTCACACACACAATTGCATGCATGCATGCACACACACACTTCCCCTGTGAGCAGATCAGAAAGGCACTTTGAAATGAACTAATTCAGCAATTACTGAGCTGGACCGACCACTACTGAATAAAGTGATGTAGCCAGAGTAGAGGAGAGCCGTGTGTGTGTGTGTGTGTGTGTGTGTGTGTGTGTGTGTGTGTGTGTGTGTGTGTGTGTGTGTGTGTGTGTGTGTGTGTGTGTGTGTGTGTGTCCATCCGTACTTATTAAAACTAGACACACGGCTGCCCATTACCAGTGATGGGCTGGGTGTTTGAGGCTGGTGACAGGATCTTTGAGGTCTCTCTCTCTCTCTCTCTCTCTCTCTCTCTCTCCCTCCCTCTCTCTCTCCCTCCTGCCTTTCATCTACTCGTCTGATTTGGTTTAACAACCTTTAGGTTCTGATACAGGATGAATGTATTCATGAAGTTCCATTAGTTGCTGGCTCTCTGAGGATCTGTCCGTCGGCACTCCCCTATACGCCCTTGAAAAAAAGAAGTTTGTGTTTGCTAAATTAATGATGTTGGCAGCCGTCTGAAAATCCCATTTATGTCTTCTAGTGAAAATTGAACTTAATATGCAGCTCTCGCTTTCTGTCCCAGTGAAACTATTTTCTGAATTGCTTTGCATTAACTGGGCAGCTATTTGTTCGTGTGCAAAATCATCCCCTTAATTGTTGGAAGAAGAACTGGATTCTGAGCATTCATACAAAAATTGTACTTAAATATTTTTTTTTTCTTCTTCATCCAAACACAACTACCGAAAATGACCCCTTTGGGCAAGTGCAAATAAACGATCTTTGCATGAATTTCAATACAAATGTCTCAGTGGAATACGTGGCTTTCAAAGGGTTTTCCAAGCTGACAGTGAATGAACAAGAATTATGATTGTACTGAATATTACATGATGCTAATTATCTTAATGGAAAATTAAAGGTCAGATCTGTCAATGAGATATAAAATATGTAATATGTAATATATAATGCTTTTAATTCTGTGTTTCAATTAAATGTATGACAGCATGTTATTCCGAGCCTTGTATATTAACACTGAAATTGTGGCCACAGACAGGGAGGTTATTCCTATAGACTCTCTACCTCGAAGGACTTCACACTAATATGGAACCTCTCCTGTGAATAAGCAGGTAGCTTACTAGCGTCACCACCAGAGCACCGTGAGTCTGTGGTTAGGTTGGAACAACAGGTTGGATTCACTGCTGCTCACTCATGGGACTGTGTCTGGACTAGGACAGCCGATTGGACCTGCAGTGACTAATGATAATCTACTGATCAACTTGAAAATCATCATTCTGTTCTGTAGAATTAAATAATTTATTATTATTATTAGTCTAGTTCCACATATCACCAAAGTGTTGTGGCCCTCATACTGTGTTGAATGGTTGTGTTTGGAGGGTCCATTCACATTACATGAGCTGCTTTACAATGCGCACCCACATTTAGAATCATAACCTTAATTATGCCGCTTCTTTGCCAAAAATGGGCCACATTTAAATATATGATTTTGCTATTTTGCAAGTTGGCAACTTCGGGGACTGACATCCATTTTGTTCTGGCCACAGACGACCAGAGCCGATCCGTTGTTGTGCTGAAGTGGCCCACATCTGTATCTTACATGGTTAGCAGCTCTCTGCGTATGAAGCAGTTACAACCCAAAACTCTTTCCTGGTATAATTTCCCGCTTCACTGGTATAACGAGAGGGACTTAGCGTTGTTTGCACAGTCCTCACTAATTGCTCTCAAACGAGGGAGGAGATGAGGTGAAGTACGTGCGAAAGTCTCGGTGAGTCTGTCCCAGATTGTGCCGATCGCACCCGGACCTCTCAGTAACAGCTCTGCTTTGTAAAGTAATGTGTGATTAGATCACCGTCCCTGGACGCCGTCTCCCTATGCTGCTTCTGAACAACGTCTATTGCATCATAAACATGTTGACAAATGTGCATGAGAACTTCCAGCCGTTAATCCACCCTGTATTCTGCCCTTAATCCCCGGGATGTAGCGAGGGCCGCGTTGAAGGCTAATTGTGCAGCTAATGAAGGATCAGGGGAGGTTCTCCAGACTCTGTTCAACTTCGCTCTGATCTCCCCGTCTCCTTTTGTCTCCGTGTCCACAGCTTCTCTTCTGAAGGGCCTGAAGCACAGTAACATCGTGCTCCTCCATGACATCATCCACACCAAGGAAACACTGACTCTGGTCTTTGAATATGTGGTGAGTCTGCAATCTGCCACACTGGAACTTCCCAGTGGGGACTGATGTGTGCGCCGCAAAGAGTTGAAATTGGGTCATGAATCTGCTTTTTGTATTTGTCCATTTAAAGGGATCAGAAACCGCAGTTTTAAAGGGAAATGGAGCCCCATGCGGAGGACTTTGCGTTTGATTGATATGTCTACTCACAGATTCAGTTTCACTTTTTAATATCTGCTCCACAGAAATGTAAGCTGTTTGGTATTTCGGTTTGCCTTGTCTCATCTATGGGCTATTTGAAGAATGTTCAAGCAGCCAGTGTTTTTACCATTGCTCTACAGCCATCACTGTAGCGCATGTGTGTCCAAGCCTATAGGAATGCATGGGGACATTTTATTATTTAGTTTAGAGTAAACAGTGGAGTGAGGATGAAGAAGTAATTAAGTATTCATTGAGTTTGTTTCAAAAATAAAGATTTGTGTAGCTTGAAAGATTTCAGAGCAAAATTCATCATTAATATAACGACGTTGAGACATCGAAAAAAAACCTACTCATAACCAAGACCTACCATAATAACACTCATTCATTTAATCGTATGTTCTCACAGCCATACATCCCATTCGTGTCTCATACCTCACTTCAGGAGGCTGCCTCAAATTTTTCAGTCACTTAAATCTTAAGACGACCTAATAAGAGTTTGGTGGCCCAAGGTCAAAGGGCACACCCCCATGCAGAAAACAAACAAATCCATTAACAATTTTTCCTTTGCAGGGCCGTGAATGATTCTTGTCACTTTTATCATAAAAAAAACATTTGATTGATTGAATCTGTGACTTATTTGATTTTAAAAACCAAAGCTCAAAGGTCACCAAGTAATATACAAGCGGCTTGAGATCAATGTGATGGAGGGTTTTTGAATTGGGTTTTCACTTATTGATGAACTTTTCTGAATCTTGAAAACGAATGAATGTGGATGGTAATTCCCCTGGTTGGTGAAGGTACACATCTGTGATGCAGTCTTCCTTGTTTTATGTGTACATATATATATTACACATTTCTTAAATAATGGAATGACGCAGAAAACCAAATCAGATGATTGTTATCAACCATTATCCCGTTGAGAGAGTAGATCTAAAAAATTGGAGATGTAATCGTAACAAAGGTTATGCACCAGTGTTTTCACAGTTTAGTGCTGACTAAGCACTTCTGTGATTGCGACAGAGGGGAAAAGGCATTAGTGAACCCGTCAGAGGTCAGTGTTGGAAGTGAAAGGAGGCTTTCTCATCGTCACAGCACGGCTGCACTAATGGTATCTAATGGGCCGATGCGTGCAGCTCTCTAAAAACACTTTGAAGATACTGGATCAGTTTTTTATCAAAAGCACCACCAGGAAGTGACCGCTCCATCACGAGGTCGATACATCCAACTTAGATCTGTGACAGACAGAAAAACGACTTCATCTTCCTGTTGCCTTCCTGTTTAGACAGTCGGCTAAATAAAGAACGCGACGCGCTGTCAAAAGGAGACTGTGTGTTGTGCAGTGGCCTCGGAGGACGGGAGCAGTTTCTAACCTAAAAAAGTTGTGTAAAGACAAAATATTAGTATCTCACAGTGAAAGACTGAAAAGGCCTATTTAATGACCTACTTCAGACTGAGAGCAATAACAGAAAAAGTGCATGTAAAGCTGCCGGCAGGAAATTGAACATTACTGCCGTGTATGATCAGAACAGTCAGATCC
Organism: Chascanopsetta lugubris; assembly: GCA_016785325.1. Lineage (NCBI taxonomy): Eukaryota > Metazoa > Chordata > Actinopteri > Pleuronectiformes > Bothidae > Chascanopsetta > Chascanopsetta lugubris. The sequence continues at coordinate 74,452 of JAFBJT010033290.1, read as the reverse complement.
GGGGCTGTTTTTGCCGCAGTGCGAAATTGAGACTTGACCATGAAAGTCAGAATAGACTTAATGTTCATGGCTTCTCCTCAGCCCCATTGAACATTTCTGCTTGGACCTCCTGAAAGCCTTCATAATGATGATTATTTTGTTTGTTCTCTGTAACTAGGTTCAGATCCTAGCGGTTGAGTTAACAGCTGTTGATATTACAGACATAAATACCCAGATGCTCCACACCTACGTCTGTGCAGGGCCGTTATGACTGCAATCATTTGCAGACTTTTGCGATGGTGGTCTTTGAACAAATGAAACAGCTTATCATAACATCACTCTTGGAGCTGTAGCTCCTGTACCTCTTCAGCATTTTGAGAGTTAATATGAAAAACTGTTTCTGGGAGTTGTTTGTTTAATGTTCTCCAGCTCTTTTGTGTCGGTTTGACAGTTTGCGCTCAAAACGGTGTCAGGGCCGGCAGTTGTTTTGAACTTGAAGTATCTCAAAACATTTTATTGATTGATAGAAAATACATTGTATTGGATTCACCCATATTTGATAATGCATTTGACAAAGAGCAACCAAACACACATTTCTTAGAATTATTGTGTTTTCTTTAGTTTGTGTTTACTTTTTTAATGCATTTTTAATTGGTCAATCGTTCATGCAGCAGTTGGGGAGATCTGAAGTGAAGGCAGTGGTGAGCCATAAACCCCAAATCAAACTTATTGTATTTATCCCCTGTGTTCTAGTGAAAATACAAATACAAAAAATAATAAAGATTAATGGTGCTGCTATTTGGAAAAGGTGTTATTTCGAGACAAACATTTTTCCCGTGAATACAGCCTAAACTTTCACAACATTTCTGGATTATTGAACGGCCCCAGGTGCCAAACGACATAACGGAGTCTTTACCAGGTTATATAAACAAAACAAAAACTTTTTAACAAACATTTTATGCATCCAAATCCAGGGGTTCAAATCCTTCCGTTGTCTCCTGGCATCTGTGCAAACTGAAAACAACTTGTGACAGTCACATTTATATTCAGGTCAGTGTTTGATCCTGAAATGCTGAGCAAGGCTGAGGCTTCAAGCAGGAAGGAGCCGACTCAGCTTTCCATCACCGCTGCATCTAATGAGATCGTCTAATGGCCCTTGTTGGTAGAGAGTGCAGGTGTCATAGGTGAGGCTTTGAAAGGAGATCTGCGGAGACAGTGTGGAGCTCTGCACGTCGTGTTTCAATGAAGGAGGTTTATCCCTGCTCATCCGAGCCTCTCGACATATCTTCGACTAACTAATCTATTGACCTAATCCTTTGAATTCAATTGACTTCTCATTATTGATTTCATCCTGGTAGATTGAGGTTTGTTTTATTAAATGGGTCAGTATGCAAATGTGATTAGAAATAAGGACAAAGGCTCATGGGCTTAACTCTTATTAAACTTTAAGTATGTAAGCATTCACAGCACCATGGTGACCAATACAAAGAGAGTCTGTGTACAAAGGTTCCTGGAAAAATCATCGTCAGCGTGGACAATAATATGTCTCAAGTTGCATTGTCAAAGGATTAGTTTCAAAAATTTCTATTTTTTTATATATATAAAGAGAGGAGATGCAATATAAAGTATATACATTTATAGTTTGTACCATTTTTGCAGAGGCTACATTGTGTGTAAGGGTTAGGGTTGTGCGCTTATGTATGTGTTTATTTGTGTCACTTCAATGACACAGCCGATCCACCAGATGCCATTTATTTCCTCGTGACCATGTTAAATCTTGTCCTGTGTGTTTTTGTTTTGTTTCCATCTGGAATCATAGTAATGAGAAACCAGGACTAACATTTTAAAGAACCCAATTTTCAAAAATGGCTGCGACACAAACGCAGTTGAGGAGATGATGAAAAAGGAATGTCACTAAGAAGCTTAATACCAGCATTTAGGGGTTTTGAATTCTCACTGTTTTAGAGTTCATCAGTTGTATAGACCAAGTTGTATTGCATTCAAACCTGGTGGAGAGGGAGGCAACAGCACCAATGTGCCACAGTATCTCCCTAGACTATGCATCTTTGTGAACAACAGTCTGCAATGACCTTTTCTCACCTTTCAAAACAGTTCCTAGTTATTTTACAACTCTCACCTCATAATGATGCTGGAGCTCTGTGTTCATGCGATACTGTACAACGCCTCTTTTGGAAACATGTTTTTCAGCTGGAATCAGTCTGTTTTTTCCTTCCTAAAAATCTAGCGGTGACTGAAAGACTGTAAAAAAGACATGGGTCCGAAATTCAGAGGAAAGCCAGGGGATATGTTAGAGACGGTGCGTCTCATATGATGCAGATCCATCAAGGCCTCCTGATTTTCGTCAATGAACCCTCAGACTTCCATGAACTGTTTTGCCTGTCGGTCGTACAAGATGACACCTGGTAATGATGAATGATTAATGCTGCCTCATGTTGCTGTGGCCTCGAGGTTCCATTCACGCCTCCCCGCCGTATGTGGCAACTGCTTTGAGTGGTCGTCAAGACACTGTTACCAGTTTCCCCTGATGTTTCACTGGGGTGGCGTCGCTGTGGTCCAGGTCAAATGAAAGTGAACTGTCGAGACATGATTGCAATATTTGATCGTAAACTATTTCATTCCTGTGGCTCTGATACTAGAAGGCATTTGTTTTCAGGTTACTGTGTTAACATGTTGCTGTGGTTCTCTCTTCCAGCACACAGACCTGTGCCAGTACATGGACAAACACCCGGGGGGTCTCCACCCAGACAATGTGAAGGTACATTTCTCTTCATCACGCTGTCATGTTAACATTGTCTTTAGATTATACACACCTGCAATTAAGATTTGTATTCCCTCATTATAAGCCACGTATAGCCAAATATAATCTGGTCCGCCTCAATGGCAGCCATGAAGACCTTATAGTAGGCAAATGGAAAAGCAAATACTGGCTATAGTTAGGATGGTGTGGGCTTTTATCTTATATAAAAACCATCATATGTTCTACAACACCTGTGTCAAACTTGTGGCCCGCAAGATCAGTTTCTGAGCGCTTAAAGCCAGAGGATAGTCTAAAAATCAACGTCTAAATCATACACTGCCCATGCGCTCAAGTGAATTACACCTGCCACTTTTTATGTGTAGCAATATATTCAGAATTGTCACATGTATGAAAATGCATATACAATATTTGTAACTTGTATACATGATAATCAAGTATGAAGACGGTTATCTTACAATAGGTTAAGTAGTAATTACATTTAGTCCCACAAAGAAAACCGGCCCCTTGAGAGCAACCATGAAGCTGATGTGGCCTTGGGTGGGACTGAGTTCGACAGCCCTGTTCTACAAAATGGTCAAAGGGTCACACGAGGCTGACGGATGTGACTTTACCATTAGATGCCACTAAATCCTCAAGACTTGCCGTGTTTTAATCGTACCCGCGTTTTAATCCATAAAGGGTTATTTTTAGGTTTTCTTCCAAAATCCCCTGATCCTGGCGCTACCTGCAGCTCAGTAGCTGACATTAAGCAGGTTGTGAACTCGCTGAGATCACTCTCATGTGTAGGAGGCTGAGCAAGTGATAGAGTGAATGACGCCTCGTGAGGGAGGGGGTCCTTATGTCCTGTGATGCAGCAAAGTGACACTTCAGACTACATTGGTTAAATAACAGCGCATACGTTTTTCGCCACTGAGAATTTACATAAGTAATCTATGTTGGGTTTTTTTTCTTTTTCCCACCGACAGCAGCCTCCTTGAGATGCTCATGAATAATTTAGGATTATTCGGAGGTGTTATTCGGAGGTGTTGCTGGGCCCCAGCTGACTTTGTCACTTTCTGGTGAAATGTCTGAGTTGCGACTTCTAATCTGATGAAGGGGTTTGTGCGTCTCTGTTTGCGCGCAGCCTTGTACTGCTGACACCACCCAGTATTAACACATCCCAGGAGGGTGTATGAACTCATCATAAATGTGGCACCTCCTTTCTTCTGTACGTGTGAATTGGATCTTCTTATTGCAACGAGAAATCAAAAGGAATGAGTTTAGAAATTCAACGTAAAGGTGCAATTTAATGGTATAATCAGATCATCAGCCGCGATGTACGCGTGAAAGGAGTAACCTATGTTACGGGTTGTTTTGCTCCTTTATCCTATTTGTCATTAATAAATCAAGATGATAGTGTCAGATGTTCAAAAAACGCTGTAGTTATCTATTATTGTCCACCACTCCAGCTCCTGTTCTCCCCCTCCTTTGACAAGTCTACTGTGGTTGACCAACTGGCCCAATCTCTTGTGATTGGTCAGCTGTTCCTAGCTAGGAAGGGAAGTGCCACTTACTAACCTGCACAGCTGTGAAGGGAAAAGTGTGACTGATTGAGATCAAAGCAGTAGTTTGTACCAGGCTTTAAACATGTGTCATTCACCTCTAAAGTGAATCACTTTTAACATGGGAGTCTATGGGGATTTGCTCCCCTTTGGAGTCAGCCCCCAGTGGCCAGCCTGGGAACTGTAAGGTTTCTGCTTGGTCATGAGCGACGGAGAAAAAACATTGTCACTCGACTCTCTCACTAATCAGTGAAGCAAAAAACGATCAGTGCTGCTGATATGCAGGATCAGATTAACACTCAGACGCTCGCTGCTGATATAATCATTTGTCCAGCACCAGAGACGTGTGTGTGTGTGTGTGTGTGTGTGTGTGTCAGTTGCCCACTGTAGTTATAGATGCACTAACATTTCCATCTGATGAACCCGAGTAAAGGCTATTGGAAACCATCCTGTTGTTCAGCGCCATTAACTTTGCTGTCACCCATGAACTTGGCTGCAGTTTGTTGGCACTGCCGCTCTAATTGAACGTGAGTGAGTATGACCTCATCCGCACTGCTGCTGAAGTGCCCCGCTTATTACATTATGGCTGAAGCGGCCCGTCTCAGTGACATGTGTGCGGATCGATGTGAGGCTCACACCCGCCCGACGCGTCTACGGACAAAATAACAGCCAGCGTCCTCTCTAATAATTACATTAGCAACTCAGTCATCAGTGTCAATGTGGAGGACAGATAACGACAGGGATCTATGGCGATGTACAAAATGGCTGCACCCTTGTAGATCGGGGCGGCCGATGACTGACGCCTCCAAATGGAGTTCTCTGTTACTTCTTAGATAGACTCACTTAACTGGTTTAATACTGTTCATTACCGTTCATTTGATTGTTATACTGTCATTTTCACAAACAGAAAATTCTGTAATTTCCTAATTCATGTTTCGTGCAATCTAACTTAAGTCTTAAAGGTACAGTGTGTAAGATTTGGTGACATCCACAGGTGAGGTTGCATTTTGTTTCCATCACCTCACCCTTCCCATTCAAGCTTGCAGGAGAACCTCCTGTAACCCTGGGTTTTTCATTTAAACCCAATAGATGCTTAGTACGTCCACTCTGGACTCCTTCTGTAAAAACATGGCAGCCCCCAGAGGGGGGATCCGCTCCACATGTAAATATACATTAAAGGGCTCATTTTAGTGTAATGTAAAAAGTAAGTCACACATTGTGGTGATTAAACGTTCATAAAAATATCTGTGTATCTACAGATAGAAGTGACAAAATACACCGAAACCTTACACACTGCACCTTTAATTGTGTATACAAAATATGCACAAGAAACATATGCAGGGAAACCACATCAATGTCTGATATTGACTATATTCTATATTCTGAAGTATTTAGTAGAGAAGTATGTCTAAGTTTTTGAGGGTATGATTGACACATCTCTCGTCCAATCATAGGTCACGTTACTGTTTGCATGTGACTGCATGCCCCATCCTGCATTTAACTTAAATAGCTTCAGGAGGGGCCTTGAGAAAACATATGGGAGACAACAAAGACACTCAGTCTGTGTTGTTCAATGGTCTTTGCAGTCGTGCTATATATATATATATATATATATATATATATATACACACACACACACACACACACTGGGGCTCTGCAGTACAACTCCACAGCTGCTCATTAAAACCTGAGCCAATGCCATCTCTGGCCATATCTGGAGCTTTACAGTCGTATGGGGCCGGTGCCACAGTGCTGGTCTCTTGATTCAGGCCATTAAGGACAACACAGTAAATGCGTAGTGCAAAGTTAAGGGATTTTTTTTTCATGCCTGCTGGCAGATGGTGGGATATTTTCACTCCATTTAACTCCCTCACTTCTGCTCATTGCTGCTTTGGAGGTTTGTCAATGCATGTAGAAGTGTCTGAAGCTCCGAGCGGCACTTCTGCCAATGTTGGATCTCCCGTTCCATGATGGCCTGTATCATCACTGCGCTGGAAGCGCAACTCTCGAGAGGCTATATTTCACAGTATCACTCTGCAAGAGAGGGGTTTGACTTTGAGTCTGTAACAGAAAAATTCTCAACTTAGGTAATGTGCAAATAACTTCGGTCCTCCCTGAGGGAAATGGGAGAGACAGTTTATTGTGTCCATTGCACTTTTTCAAGGTTTGATGTGTGAGACATTCTGAAGTGACGTCACATCCTCAACAATACTTAACAAAATCGTCTCCACAATGTTAATAATGAAATTGCAAAACGGCATGTTATGGGGATCAAAGCTGTGTGATGTTATTTAAAGGATGTTTCATATACAAGGAATGATTATCGATGTATGGCGCATGAATCAGTTTGGACCCACACCGGATTTAAAGGTCCAGCATGTAAGATTTACATATATTTCTTTAGGCAGAGATGGATAGTTAAATAGAAGCCAGTCTTCTCTGTATAGGCCACCTTGTTACACCACCATTGATTTGTCAGTAACAGAGAATGGCCCAATGAAACATTCTGATGGTTTCATTGGGCCTTTTAATGATGGTTGCAGGTTGGATTTATTATTATTTACTCCATTGGATGTCCCTGAGGTCTATATGTAAATGTATGTACTTTATATGCTGGTGGGTCACTTAGTTAATTGTTAGTGTTTTTCTGTTCATTTTGATATAAACAAACAAAAAATCTTTCTGAACCATGAATTGCTACTGTATATTACATGTTATTAACTATAGTTTTCAATCTGGTGGCAGTCATCAGTTTTACTATTCATATCTACAAACTCTTCTGACATGCATAACCAAGACGCAACTGCCATTACCTTAATCATTTCAATCGCAATCACATAGATTGTTATTTTTATGGACATTTTTTTTTTTCAAATAATGTATCAAGGAATTCTTCATTCTTTTTTTGATGACCAAATTACATTGCTATTATCTCATGCACGACTTATCGCCAGACTCTGATATGCGGATGCGGTGTGAGTGTTATTAAGTTCACCGAGCGTGTTCATGCCTCCCAGTGGATAAACTTTAAATCTTGGCTCTAATCGAAGAAACATTTTCCTTTGTGTTCTCTCTCTCAGCACTTTTTTTTACTACCTCTGTTGGACTTTTACACCATTAATCTTGCTTTGTTATGTCCCGGTTCAGTCGGCCTTCACTCCCGAGTGCCTTCAAGCTTGTTAGCTTAGCGTCTTGCATATTAACACCACGTCTGCGTCGGTATCTTTCATTCTCTCCCCGTGTTCTGTGAAAATTTTTGAAGGCCGCTCCGCAGCTGCCGCTTTGATACGTTGCCAGGCTGAATATCAGACAAATGGCTCCATTACATTCACCTGATATAGATGGCGCAGAGCCCCACGGATCCATACGTTCTCATGGCACTTATCCCTCTGCTTGTCGCAGGCTGTGATGGTGGCGAGGGTTTCATCACGAGAAAAATGGTAGTGTGTTTATTAGTGTGCTGGTGATGGATGGCGGCGCAGGCGGCAGGGTCACTCCTTGGGTGATAGATTACGTTAATAGCTGATTTGAATATGATGGTGCTGCTTATTTCTGCTGTGGTTATGAGTTAATAATGGATCATGATTAAACCCTCGCGCACGCACACGCACACACACACACGCGCGCGCACTCATATTCGTCCGCGGTGAAAGAGCAATACATTTTCATCGCAGATGGAATCAGCTCATTTGACATCAGCAGGATTTGTCACGTCCGCTCAGAGATGAGATTCTTTTTATTTTCCTCATCCTCGTATTATGTCAGTTGAAAGTCCACCGGTGGATTTCTAACAAGCCGATGAGTGTTAAATTCCCTCATTACATTAGAGATAGTAAGACACGTTGGAGAAAGAAAACAAGTAAGAACAAGCCAAACACACCACAGAGTGTACTTAAACAACTTTGGGAGGGAAGCCAAGTCCCAGAGCTCACTGCAGTTGGAAACATCAAATGTCTTAACAGTCTGTTGTGATGCAGCTCATTTCACTGTGGAGAAATAATGGGATCCTGCACTTATTTTACAATAAAAAGCAGTTTATTGGGAGGTGGGGGTCGTAGAAGTGTGTTTTGTAAATTGGTCGAGGCCTTAAAGGTGCAGTGTGTGAGCTTTTGCTAATTGTTGTCACTTCTAAAAAATATTACAAAACAATTACATTCTGGCGTTTTCATGAATTTATAATCACCTAACTGTTTTATTCCCCCCCATTCCCCTTAAATGAGCCCATTAATGTATATTTACATGAGGAGGGCCATGTTTTTACAGTAGTAAAAGTGGACGTATTAAACATCTCTTGCGTTCTAATGACAACTGAAGTCGACCATAGCTTCTCCTGCATGTTCAGAAGGGAGAGGGTGAGGTGATGGATACAACAGGCAACTTCACTAATAGATGTCACCAAATCTTACACACAGCACCTTTAAAATAATCAAGAAAATCACCCATATTTGCATTACATAGTGACACTATATTCTCCATAGCAACAGCATTCCTGCATGACACTCCTTTCTTGTAGAGCTGATTTCGATCAGACTTAGTCCAAAGGGATGTTCAGGTCATTCCCATGTGCAATAAATCAGCATTTCCACAGCGATGGCTGAGGTGTGAAGCATGAACTTGTTTATCAGAAGCAATTTGCAAACATATTTATATGCAGATATCAGACTCTGGCAGTGTCACGTTTCATTTTACAGATTGTGGATAAATGTGTGAGTTTTGTGGAGTCCTTGAATGTTCATGAATAAATTGTATGCGTTGTAGTTATTATTTTGATCAACAAAGCCAGGGGAAGTCATCACATGCCGACTGAAGCTTTCACTGTGCATATATGGCCCCTTTGCATTTTGCTTTGGAGCATAAGGACCAAAATGAATGTTTATTCAGAGGTTCCTCAGAGTGGGGCCAAAGTGGTGAAACTCTTTAATGTTTACTTCTTTCTTTCTTTGATTTGTTTTGGTTGATACGTTTCTTGGTTTCACTTGTACATGTTTGGATATGCAATAGTTTCCACGTGCTGTCCACCACTCCTTTGATTTAGAAAATGCGTCTCCCATTTAAATATTAGACTTTCATTGTCCAATGAAATCAGCTCTGAAACACCTGCTGCATAATGATGTATATTTTTCTAAATGCAGAGCTGCAAAACAACCGCTTTTTATGAATGTGACATTTGAAAAACGGCATTTCAGTGGAGGCAAAAACTCTCCTGAGATAATGTGGCAAGTGCAACACGATCTTCCCCCTGGATCATGTGACGCTAATAATTTGTAACTTTTCACTAAAGACTTAAATAATTACCATCTGTTTATATCACATTACAGACGGCAGGAGTTTCCTGCAGTAATTTGAACCCAACTCACTTGTAATTAAATGAGAGGCAGATGCCTGATGTGTCAACAACCTAGAGGTGTGCCACTGATTTTTCATCTACCAGTAAAATACAAATACAAACCTTTGGAATATTTGTTATCAGAGGACTAAATGATTGCCAAAACTGGAAAAGACTATAATTATTATTATTATTGTTGTTATTATCATTAGTATTATTATTATTGTTGTTATTATCATCATCATTATTGTCATTATTCATATTATTATGAACATTATTATTATTGCCATTGTTATTATTATTATTATTATTGCCACAGTGACTTTCATTCCGATGTCCCCTCAAACTGCCGTAAGCACTTCAGTCTCCCTCAAACATGAGAATGCCGATGGACCCCGAGGTGTTTCCAGTCGAAGCCGAACAAACGGGAAAAGTGGCTCCTTTTAAGAACCCTCTGATGTTGGGATGAAAGCGCTGACTGGGAGAATAAACAACTGTTTCCCTCTCTTTTATTAGCTCGCAGCTGCATTTCTTGCCGTGCACAGGCTTTTCATATGCACGTTTGATATACATGAGTAAACACACATTTCTCATGCTAATTTTCACCGCTGCAGTTCATCTCTCACTGCTGAACGTGGGCACGGTAGAAGCACTGACCCGGTCACAGCGGATGCCAGACAGTGCCCGTCCGTGATTGGACTCCTCGCTGCTTCAATCAGCCTAATTGGCCACGACTATAGAAAAGAGACGAGGGGGGAAAGCAGAAGAGAGCTGAGCTCTGGATGCTCGTTATTCGTTGATTGACGTGCTTTGTCAGATCTCGGATGCAAAACATGATGTTTTTGTTTTGTTTTGTAGCCCTGACCGTGGGTAGATTTGAGCATTTTTTGATATTCATATTCAATATCTCGCTCCAACAGCAGTAAACACACTTTATGGTTATCAGCTCCAGCATATTTATTGGATACAGTGAGGAAAGGGTAGTGATCGATTTCAGCGCTGTCTCTTTCAGTCATGGTGCAGTTAATCCTAAATTCACAATCTAACACAGTATGTCTTAGTAATTATTGGTCTCATTTCAAATGTACTGTGCAATATCCATCTTTTACTCTTTCATCCACAGCAGCCCAGTCGGTGCCAATCATCACACTCTTGTCACTCGGCACACAGTCGTTCCTCCACTCAAACAGGATGCAGTGCAAACTTTGACGTTGATTAATACTCGTAAAAGAAAATCATCTGGATTCTTAGTTTAATCCTGTGACCTTTGGTGTTCTTGTTGAATGATGTTGTTGAGGTTAAGTGCATAATCCCTGTTTTTATGTCTAGATGTGTGGGTTGGGTTTGATGGCCACTTTGCCTTAGTCAGTAGCCACAATACATTTCAAATGCACTCTAATCACGCAGTTCTTCCCACCAATTCTTTTCTGAAGGATACACTTTTTGCTGTCAATTTGACAAAAGATTGTGTCCCTCCTTTTTTTTCGCGCAGCACATTTAAGATAAGTCCTTTTTATTTCATTTGTCCCATAGTGGGTAAAGATTTCGTTTGTTACAGCTGCACAGGAATAAAGTAAGAGCACAATAACAGACACACAAGTGGAGCAAACGGCATTAAAGATAGTGAGTTCAACACTATTGCATTCTTTTAAAGAAGGGGAAATCATTCATTCATTCATATATGAATGAATTCTCGCTGAGGATGAAGTGACTTGTTGTGTTTTGTGTGTGTTTATGACATATTGCACAATGACACTCTGGTCAGATACTGTAGGTTTTTGGGTGATTGAGTCATTTCCCCATTTGTTTGAGTCCAGCCTATTAGATCTGCTGATTGTAGAGTTTGTATCTACTCATTTAACTCTTTGGAGAATAAACCCAGTGCATGGAATACACAAGCTATCGGTCTAATTCATCCGAAGCAGTCTGCCCTTCCTCCGAAGTAGGCGGAAATGAGGGAACTATAGGCCATCACAGATTGCATCAACTTAAACGGAGCTGTTCTCCCGCTACAGTCGCCTCGACTCGGCTTTGAGCAACAGTCATGCAGCGCACGCTCGTGGGTTGTAAGGGTGTTGCTCTCAGTCGGGGGCGGGAGGAGGGGGGGGGGCGTGGTCGGGGGGGGGGGGGGGGGGGGTGGGGGTGGGGGGGGGGGGGGGGGGGGGGGCTCCTGGGAGGGTGTGGATGTATATAATGGTGTCTGTTATCGAAGTGCAGTCTGCTCCTTGTTGTGCTTCCGGAATGATGGCTCCACCTTTGGCACGGGGTTATTACAGACTCCTGAGAGCCAATGATACGAGTCATTATAAACGGGCGACAAAGACGCTGTTTGAGTCAGAATAGCGATTACTTTTGCCGACCGGACCAAGAGGAACGTACAGTTTGGTGAAGGATGATAATGTATCCTTGAGGTTCAGTGATTCTCACCCGCGCCGCCTCCCTGCACTCCGTTGTGTGGCGCTCCTGCCGTGGCCTGTGGAATCGATTTGCTGCCCTCCACAGAAAATCAAAAGTAAGGACCCTTCTACACCCCCTCCAAAAGTAAGGAGGAGTGTCCCCCCCCCCCCCCCCCACCACCGCCCACCCCTCACTCTATCTTTCACACTTCCACACGTCTCACCTCTCCCTCTCACGTTGGAAAAACACAGGCTTTTCCGACACCAGGTAATTACTGATAAAACATCCGGCGCCGAGATTTATACAGCGAAGAGCTCGAGCTGAATCAAGGGTTGACAGTTTAATTTATGAGCGGGACCGATGCGCCGGCTCCCGGGGACTCGGCCGTGAAGCCAGACAGAGTCGTAATGTCTCATCTGTTTGATGGCACTTCCAACGGTCCACGTGGAGAAAATGATGTTTCTGACGACGGCTGAGGGATGTTGTTGGTTTGTGCGGCTTGATAGAGCGACGACACATCACGAGAGACGGCGTTTCCTGGAGTTCTTTGTTAATGTCCACGTCTGTTCCCCTTCACAATGAAACGGCGTCCTTATCGACCAGTGGGCTTTCCACACCTCTCCGCAGACTTCAATGTGTCACAGCTCAGGAGATGGAGATAAGGGCGGAGAGAAATGGGGGGGGGGGCGTGGATATTAAAGCAAAATTGATATTCATGGAAGTTATCTGTAGAGTGTGATGGAAAATAAAATATTGCCCTCTTTATCTCATCTCTTTTGCAATGCTGTTTGTGCCCAAGTCAGAGCTCCTTTTGTGGAAAGTGTAATTTCTCCCTCCTTATATGTTCCAGCTGTTCCTGTTCCAGTTACTCAGAGGCCTGTCCTACATTCACCAGAGGTACATCCTTCACCGCGACCTGAAACCACAGAATCTGCTCATCGGCGACACTGGAGAGCTCAAACTCGCTGACTTTGGTAACTATGCACGAGATGCCGCTTCTCTTATTCAGTGTTGCCGTCAGATTTGCGATGTTACGAGTGTGTGAAGCAGTGCTGAATATTAACTCTGTCCCAGATTGTCCAGTCCAGCAATAGCGGTAGCGTGGCATCACCCTGATGCGCCTTTCTCAACACGCGCAGGGTGCAAAGCGGTGATTCTCAAATGGTGGGTCGCGACCCAAATGTGGGTTTTCACTGGGTCGAGGACCTTTGACAAGGAAACAGATTTACAAAAAATAATCCCGTGCTCTTATTTTGAAGTGTCATTTTTATATATTAGAGTATTCACGCTCCTTAACAGTAGGTGGCGATGATACCCAGTAATGCTAGTGGACTCCCGCCATTTCACAGATAGAGTTTGTTTTATTATGATCAGTGACTATGGCGACACACTAGTACGACACTGACCACATGAAATATGTATTGTCTAATTTTGGCAACGAAGAAGGGGACATATTGAACTACCTTATGTCCCTTAGATGCACTTTTTGATTTTTAATAAAAATACAGCTAATTGAGTGTAAAGGGCAATATTTCCCTCTCTTGCATCGCCACCTGCTGGTTGTCAAACTAATGTTTTTGCGTTGGCATGCTGCAATATTCTGCGCTCTCTCCGGTTCAAACCTCACCATCTTTTCATAAAACACATCTGAGACGTTGACAGTTGTCTTGGGTTTGGGTCGCGGCTCGTCGTGACGGGGCGGTGGTGGGTTCTGAGCCCGGACTGGTTGAGAAGCGCTGGCGTAGAAAAAGGAAAGCCAGGGTCAAGCTGTTGCCCTTTTTATAACCCGTGCTGCATTATGTCTCAACGGGACATAGATTCTGTTCCGCATCATGGCACTCTGACATTCTGACAAAGAGAATCTCATTTCATATTTCATGGAAGACTGACTTTTTCAGGGGTTGTAGTGGGTCCAAAAGTTCACGGTCAACTCAAAAAGACCTGGAAATGTAACACCGACAACCAAGCCTGTTAATAATTTAAAAACAAGGGGTTGGATCCTGGCACATCAGAAAACTGCTGAAGCTGAAAACCAAACCAAACTGCCCCCTTAGTTTAGAGCTGGAATCTGAATGTGGATCCAAACTGGTCAGGCTGGGACGGGATGTAGTGCGAAACATTGATGATCTTTCACGTCTTTGTGTGGCGGTATTCTTAATGAATGTCGTACGTGGGAGGAACTTGAAGACAGGTGAAGATGTCCAACACAGTGGCTTAGCAACCAGATGACACCAACTAGTGGAGTGGTGGTGTAATTGCTGTTTGAGAAGATGGATTGAGAAGGACATATATTTCTATGTATATGAATATTATATACCTATATACACATTGCGAAGGCCTGCCACTGATACCCCACTGCCCTATGCGTTCTGGTAGAAATACCCCATGACCCAGATTACTGGATACGTGGTTGAAGATGACATGAGGTGTTGTCGATCTGCACTGTTTGTCAGATATTTAGACATTTCCTCCGGTGCCTTGATCACAGACACGATCTCCCAAAAACGATGCACAAATTCAACTTTGCAAAGTTACAAACACATTCATTTTCCTCTTTCCTGTGTGTGTGTGTGTGTGTGTGTGTGTGTGTGTGTGTGTGCTGTTGCGTGTGTGCTGTTGCATGTGTGAACCAAGCCTGAAGTGGCAGCATATGGCTCAGATCCATGCTCGGTAAACATTGCGCACAAGGCTCATCTGGCATCCTGGGGCGGGAAGACAGACATGCAATCTCACCTTCTGTGCACTCGGTCAGTCTATTCATCCATCCATCATCCATCGTCCATCCCTCCATCCATCCATCACCATTCTTTCACTCATTTATTTCCTAAATCCTTGAAACTCTCCCTCTCTTACACCCATTCATCTCCTCCATGCACCCTCCCTCCCCTCCAGCCCGCTGTTGGGTGGAGGCCTCATTAATAATGCAAACCTCGTATTAATGTGGAAACATTACTGCAAGGGAAATGAGAGAAAGAGGAAAATGATGGACGAAAATACCAAATGAGCAAAGAATGAAAATCCCCGGCCTATTAGTCTGTCGCTGGAGCTGCGCTCATCAACAAACAGTCACGAAACACAGGATCAGCCCGAGGGGTGCCAGATGACGAAGGTGAAGGCCATTGGAGAGTGTGTGTGTGTGTGTGTGTGTGTGTGTGTGCGCGCGCGATTGTGTGGCCGCCAGGGCTCCCTGTGGTCCCAGGCCTTGGCAGCAGAAATACTAACGGCTGACAGCTGAGGCCAGTGGCACTGGCTGAGAGAGATGGAGGCAGACTATCAACAAATGAGGGGCTGAGGGGTATAATGAGGGGGGGCAGAGCACTCGGTGTGAATGGAGCTTGATAACAGGGAGGACGCAGACGTGACGGGGGACGGCTGAGATGAGAAATGTCATTGTGCTGGCAAGTGACGGGCTTTGATTCTGCTGGAATAAATAAAATATCGGCTGCGGTCAGAAAGTTGGAGGAAAGTTTCCCTTAACCGCTTTTCCTGACCTCGATGGAAAACATCACGAGGTCAGGGGGAAGATGGAGAGGCTTCACAAGAGGTTAGGAATCCTAAGAGAGTCGGACTGCGACTGCATTAGTCTGGAAAGAAAACTAAACTTTGAGAATGAGTACAGAGACAAAATAAGAGCCATGGACCAACAAATAAACAGCTTTCCATCCCAAACGGCGTCACGCCGCTAAGTGAGGAAGCTTTCAGTTCATGCATGATGCATTTAATCATGTATTATTTATGGGCAGATGCAACAAAGTGGAAACTGTTGAAAAGAGAAAGAGTTGAAAGATGGGAAAGCGCTAAAGGAAGAGACGAGTAGTCAAAGCCGAATGCATTGGCCAAATATAATGAACCGGGTGCATATATTCATAGCAAATGTGTTTATATGTCATTTCTTTTTAGGACTAGGATTACAAAACAATTACATATATATATATATATTACAAATGTATAATTACCTCAATGTATGACTTGCTTTTACATGATCCTAAAATGAGCCCTTTAATGTATATTTACATCAGGAGCCGCCACGTTTTTACAACTGTGGACTTACTTAACCTCTTTTGAGTTTTATTGACAACATAAGTAGTAACCAGAGGTTCTCCAGCGGGTGAGCTGATGGATACAACATGCAACTTCACCAATAGATGTCACCAAATCTTACACACTGCACCTTGAAATGCTTACTTTTGTGTCCCTACGTTCTCTGTAGCCGAGGGAGTGATATATTTTAAGATTTTCATTCGGGCTTGTCCAAATTGTACTCAAACTGGACAGAGGAGAGATCGTGGTTAATAAGCTGCCTGTTGCTTTTACATCCCCATCATTGATATGAAAGTATGGCGGCGCTTGACTTCGTGCTGCTGTCACAAAGAATCCCTGAACAGTACTGTCCTCTGTGGTTCCTGTCAGGATGAGGTGAGGCTTTCTTTAGGAGGCACACGAGTGGAATCAAAGAGAGACCTCCAACTCTTCCGCCAGAGTCCCAGGTCACAGCTTCAATTCTTTCAGCCAGTGATTTCCTGTATTTGCTGCTCATCAGTGTGTTTTCCTCGGTGGACGTGCATCGATCCATCAAGTCTGTGGTCGAGCAGTTCACCACAACAAGCTCGTCTGCTTCAGTTATTGGTTGTGGATGCGCGTGGTGCCCGGAGGAGCGCTAACAAACGAGGTGTGTGGAATACAAGTGAAGCTCAGCCCACCGTGGCTGCAGCTCAAGGGTCGCCCCCTAAACTGTGGTCTGCATGCTGAAGTGGCCTGAGGTAGAATACTGAGCCACATAATTGCTTCCGATGCTCATTTAAGGTGCAGTGTGTACGATTTCAGTCACTTTTGTCACCTCTAAAAAAATATTACTAATCAATTCCATACCGATATTTTCATGAATTTCGAATCACCTAAATATTCTGAACATGACACCACTAACCGTTTGTCATTCCTAAAATGTGGGTTTCAAAGGTTGATATAGTTCTTATGGATGTGTACCGCAAAGGAGCTCAGCCAACCATTTGCTGATTAAGGTTGTTGTTGTTGTTGTTGTTGTTGTTGTTGTTTTTTCAGCCAAAGAGGTGAGGGTTCCAAACCCCTGCTGGTGGTTGTGGAAATGGTCCAGATGCTTCCCTGTGTTCTTCAGAGGGCTCACTCACTTTTTAATGAGCTCCACAAACACGCGACTCATAAATGAGACTGCGAGGAGTCCACATGTTTCTGATGAAGTAGCCAACTTAAGCAGCATGTGGGGGCTGATGCATATTGTTTGTGGACCATTATCCCTGCACACACCCGCCCCTACCACATGGTGGACCACACATTCCTCAGTAATGTTACCTGTAAACATAATGTGGAAGGCGACGTTCTTGTTTGCATTTCCACATGCTGATGGGAATATTGTGTTAAAAAGCAATTTACATGACTTTTAAAGATGCAGTGTTTAAGATTTTAATTTTTGTCATTTCTATCTATAGAAATATAATTACAAAACAATTATATAGACATTTTTACAACTGTATAGTCACCCCAATGTATGATTAGCCTTTTACATAACCCTAAAATGAGGCCTTTTCTGTATATTTACACCAGGAGCGGGTCCAGCCTATGGGGGCCGCCGTGTTTTTGCAATAGCCCAGGGTGGACGTACTAAACAGCGTTTGAGCTTTAATGACAACTGGTGGCTACCATAGGTTCTCCTGCATGCC
>JAFBJT010033290.1:11075-50696 GCA_016785325.1 Chascanopsetta lugubris | reverse complement strand
CACACACACACACACACACACACACACACACACACACACACACACACACACACACACACACACACACACACACACACACACGAGTGGTGCGATGGTAATGATAGCCTTTCAGTGTGAGCGGCTTGATGGTGTCTTGATTCTACCTCAGATCACTGTGTAGAAATTACAGCTCTTGGCCTTGATGAGTGCTGGCTGAAGCTCCTTTGTCCTGTGGGTGTTCAAACACAAGGAAATGTTAAATACCCTCTCCTTCATCTCATTTGCCCCTCCCAAGCCCCTCTTCCTCCCACACCCGGGGGACTCGCAGCAGGGCAGGAAGTCTTTTTTTTTTACCAAGCTAAATGCTTTAATTAAGCCGTCTGACCACTTGGGAAGAGACAAAGAGGTAATGCCATCGGCCTCATTAAACCTCGCTGCATCTGCACTCCGCTCAACAATTAGCTGCCATGGGAGGCAGCAGATACTTAACTAACCTGGCTTTGTTCGGCTGCAGAATGAAAAGGCCAAGATGTGGTTCGAGTAACCCGGAGAAGCTTGTGCATTTGTAAAAACCCCGGAGAAGGGTTTTAACATTCAGCTTTTTCATGAATGTCACGAAGATAGATGTGTCCCGCGGTCGCCGGTGGTCTAATGGAAGCACGGCGAATTTGCTGGGGATTCAAAGGATGAAAGCTTATTTGCAGTCAGCAAACACAAGATGGATCAAATTCAAGAGAGAGCCACAAAAATAAACACCTGTCCGAGGAAATGATCACTATACAAGTCAAAGTAAAGGGTAAACTCAGTATCAGTGGGAGAGTTGAGAATGGTCCAGTGCAGTGGAAGCAAAGCGGGCCGGAGTGTGTCCGTTGGGAAAGGTGGGTAATGGTGTTGCAGAGGAATCTGGCTGAGCGTGACGGACAGGACAAGGTGAACAGGTGATGCTGGAGCAGATGAAGACAGAGCAGGGTCGATAAATAAATAAATAAAAAACCTTCCCCTGAGAGCTCACAAAAAATAGAGCTGACTGAGTACCTCAAGGTCCTGACCATTCTTAAGGTTCTTCTCTCCACTGAATCCACGTGTAACTTTATTGTCTGTGAGGACAGCAGGAACGTTTGAGTTCTATACGTTTAGTATAATTGTATGAACATCAGGGGTCTGTTTTATGGTTCTTCAATCAGAGCCCGTGTGAACGTTTTTTTTTTTTTTTGTCTGATATGTTTGATTGATTCAAATGCAACGTGGAGCTTAAGTTGCAGTCCATTAGAAAACCTGATCATTATTCTTTGGACAGAACACATAAGCAGAATAAACAACTTTAAATGAGTATGGGATATATTATGATTTATGATTTTACAGTGTTGTGACAGGACAGAAAATTGCTCTCCTTATAAATGTGCCAAAAAAAAAACCCTCTGCTGCAACAAACCATTGGTGTCCACAGTGAATCATTTGTACCAGTCACAGTGAATGTCAAAGGAAAGGATGCTGGTTGTTAAAGCTGGATTTGTATTTTTACTGTCCTACTTTGTTGACAATCACATAGAATAAAAATGTATCAAATTACCTATGAGGTCAAACAGGACATTGACATGATGCGTGGAAATACTCAGTTATCTCACTACTCGGTGCCTTATCAGGACCAATAGATGATATCGTGACCATAGCTAATGCAGAACTTTGACTTGTCGTTGGAAACATGTACGGCACTGTCCATATAGTTTCTCTGTTTACTGGTTTAAGCCGAGGAAAATGGAAAACCATGGAGATGTATGCGCTGGGTTTTTCTTGGACCTTTGTTTTCCGGTGCCTCTGCTGCATCTTTCATGACTCTATCCCTCACACTGTGCTTTTGTGTTGCCGTCACAGGTCTGGCCAGGGCCAAGTCAGTCCCCAGTCATACCTACTCCAATGAGGTGGTGACTCTGTGGTACCGGCCTCCAGACGTCCTGCTGGGATCCACCGACTATTCCACCTGCCTGGACATGTGGTGGGTACTCCGACCTCGAAACCCAGAAATCTCCCCACACGCACGTTATCCCTCAGTCTCTGTGAAATGTATCCTTACCCATGAAGATATGAATCTGCTTGTTCTTTGGAGCGTGCAGAAAATACATCCAGAGGTAGACAAAAACTAATGAAACCAAACGTATCTGCATCTCAGCCCGACCTGGGGCTGTTTTCACCGGCAAAGGGAAAAAAGCGTTTTAGGATGATTTCGAGAAATACGATATTGAAGGCTGATCTTAGACTTGGAGTGGAAGACGGAGGATGAGATTTTTCTGAAGCCATGACTCGTCAAAAAATCTGTAACATATTGAGACAAATTCATAAGGTTCATAACAGTTCATAAGGTGACCACAGGGGGCTGACTCCAAAAGGGAAATCCCCATAGACACCAATGTTAAAATGGTGAACTTCAGAGGTGAATGAAACATGTTTAAAGCCTGGTACAAACTTCGGTTTCTCAATCAGTCACATTTCCTCCTGTGACAACTGCATGGGGGGTGAATGTTTTTCCAATTTGCTCATTTAGATTTTATCGACAATTGAAATTGCTCATATTTGAGGGCGTGGCCTTTTGACTGACAGCAGGGCCAACCTGAACGGGCAATTAGAGGAATTTAGGATTTGGCAAGATGGCATCAAGTGACTCACCCACAATTTGCTTCAAAAGCACTCTGCAGAAACGTTATATACAGCCTGTGGTATGTGGTTTATTCTATAGGGGTAAATGTGGGAGCAGGCACTGATCAATATATGTATTCAAGTAGTGTATTAATGTACTTCACTATAAGAAATATATGTAGGACAGACCAAATGAAAATGCGCTGTTCCTTATGACTGAGCACAAACACACACACACACATTAAAAAGTCTAAATATCTGTGTCCATCTTGGATGACATTTGACGAGCTTCTTTGTTTTTGTCTGATCAACAGCTGAGTTTTCATTTTCTCAGCCAATAATAAAGTGAATATACACCGGTTGGATACGCACAAGTATTTGTCACTCGAATAAACAAATTGATTTTGCTGTTATATTTCTTTAATAAGCCAATCATACATTACTGATGGAGACGATCTATTCTTCTCTCTCTGTGGTGCCTGCATGTCTTGCGCGGTACTAATTCAGAATGGCCCAAAACTGGCTTGTCAGAGACGAAGAATCAGGGCGGGGAGGGTTGTAGAGGAGGAACAACTGCGTCTGACGACGGGGTGTTGTGACTTCAATTTTCTCATAAGCATCATTTAGCGTCAATCTGTGTCCAGCTGCATGAACTAATCATCACGGGGATAGTGAGGGTGTGGTGGAATATGAGCACGCGTGATCATTCGCAAATGCGATTGCCGCAGAGACGATTCCAAAGGAAAATGCGTTTGCCTCTCGTTGAAGACACTCAAAAACACACCAAGTCCCTGTGGTGCGTCTCCACTTGTTGAGACACCATGTCCTGCTGCACGGAGCCCTCTGTGTCCGTGTGCTGGAGACCAGCGTCCAGCTCTGGCACAGATCTCCTCCCAGCCTGCGCCGCCCGCCGCCAGGACAGCTCATTAAGTGTGTGTGTGAGCAAACAGGCCTGTGTTTACTGAGGCTCATTTGCTGTGTGCTGACACTTAAGCAACGGCCGACGGGCTTACACAGAACGCACAGCTCCCGCCCGCCTGACACTGTGTAATTACTGGAACAGCGGCGCTAAACTTACACTGTGAGTGGAGATAATAACTGCACTCGCCCTGTGAGCAGAGTTGGAAATAGGGGGCAGTTATCTGGGTGATGGGATGGACACATATAGATACTTTATTGATGGGGGGGGGATGTAAGTGTTACTATTCACGTGCAGGGTTGTGTGTAAGATGATGTAAAGTAATTTAGGTGCAAGAACACGAACTAAGAGGCATCAATGCTGTTTTAGATTAAGTAAGACATGGAATCCATCAGTGAAATAGAAGATTAACATGATAAAAGAGTCATTGAACAAGGTTCATGGATATTAAGTACCAAATGTGCAATAATGCATTAGTAAAGTAAAGCCAAACTCTAAAAATGGAATCAGAAAAACTATACATTGAACCAGGCATTAATATGATTAAAAACAAGCTGTGGTGAGTTATATGCTGGACTATTTGTCTAATCTCAGATTTTCTTGGCACTCATTTATTTATTAGTTTGTTTATCCACCTCATGCACTTTGACAGCGCTTACAATATTGCCCCGCAAATGATTTGATTCCGTCACTGTCGCCAGAATCGGTCACTGTTTATCGTACATTTCAGCCAAGAATGAAATAAATGCAGAATTTCTTTCTCAAAAAAAAAACAAAAACAAATCCAGTATAAAAACATGATGACCTGTGAACGTTCCCACCGTCACACTCCAGCGAACAGAGCTGAACAGTATGTTCAGTGGAAATATGGAGGCTGAGGTTACAGCTGTGTCGCTCAGAGATGGAGGGATGAATGATTTTCATTCACTGCAGGCTTCAGTAGTTTGAACATGGGCAGAGTGTCGGATGGGCTCTGTTGTTGAACGTGTTTCTGGTGATCTCGCTCTCCTCTGCCCTCTTCTGCCCCCTCTCACTCACTCACTCACTCACGCACGCACGCACACACGCACACACACACACACACACACTCTCTCACACACTCAGTGCACGTTTTCCATTTTCGCAACTTGTATTGACTGAGGGTTGAACACGAGAGTGAAATTGATCCCCTCTTATGATATTAATTAATCTATTTATTTGTTCACCTGTTATTTGTTCACCTGTATTTATAGAGGTTGGGTCTAGAGTTTTGTTTGGTTTTTTTAATCAAGGGAGGCTCTGCAAATTGCAAAGAATTGCACTAAAACAGTCGCAGTAGAAATAATAAACCAATGAAAAAAAGATAAGATCAATCTAGATTAATGACATTAAAACCTGGCCATGTTAAATACAAGCTGGAGCCTTGTGATTCTTTCAGAACCATAATTAAGCAGTTTTCCAAGGTTGTGAAAAATAATTTCAGATAATAACTTATACCAGGGACAGCTGTGGATGAGGGAGTGAGAGGAGCTGTCCTCGGACCAGAAGGTCAGGGGGTTCGATTCCTGCCTCCACGCATTCCATATGCTGAAGTGTCCTTGGGCAAGACACTGAACCCCACATTGTCCCATAGATACAAAGAGCTACAAATAGATGACACAGTCTGAATGTTTGAGTGACTGGGTGAATGTAAACTGGACTGTAAAGCGCTTTGAGAGGCCTTCAGGACATGATCAAACGCTTTATATACACAGACCATTTACCATTCATTATTTCCATTAGAGGCTGAAATCTAAGACGCCTTATTCCGAATTCAGTCCAAACCTTGGAAACAGGAAGTCCAACAAGCATAAGGGAAAAAGGTCACGTTTGGCTTTTTAGTCATTGTACTGATGATACTGTTGGATTCACTGTAGAAAATCTGAATCATGCAAACTAAAGTATTCCCTTATTATTATTATTCCCTATTATTATGGACAAGAATGAATGACGTGCATCAGCTGAGGTTATTATGTGTCCTTCTTCTTTCAGGGGAGTGGGCTGCATTTTCATTGAGATGATCCAGGGAGTGGCTGCCTTTCCGGGGATGAAGGACATCCAGGACCAGCTGGAGAGGATATTCTTGGTGAGTCAGGGATGTTGCAATGTCTCAGTGTGTGTGATGTGCGTATGAGTGTGTGCTCTGTTGGCAGCAGCTGGAGAAACCACCCCACTGTATCGATGCTTTTGAAAATCTGCCTGAATTTCATCAATGTTGCAGTGATACAACATGGTAGGGCTGCTGTGCAGGCAGGAAAGAAAGTGATTCAGCCAATTCAGCATCCTGAAGGACTGGTGTATACAATATTTGTTGAGTTTTTTTCATAAATCACTTTAAAGGAGCAGTAGGGAAACGGTTGTGTATGGTGACACCAGCGGGATTGAAGCCAGTCGTTTGTTTCTGAATCTGTCTCTGAGCCTTTGCTTTATGTTGCTGCTGTTTGAGAGCAAGCTAGTGTGGAATTATATAAGGTATTAATGTTATATTATTAATCTGATTGATGGGGCAATAGAGTAAGTCAGGGAATGCCTCATTTTTGGGCTTTTGCAACATGTTCACTCATTTGTTCAAAAAAAAAATGCAAACTTGAAAAGGTTATTTGTTGCACAAATCAGAATCTGAATCTTTCAGAAGCTCTATTGGCCGAGAACGTGTTCCCACATACAAGCAATTTCTGATAGCAGATTCAGCACTCCCACACAGGACAACATCACTGTGCAACAACAACAAACAACACCACAACAACAGTCTCATTTCCATACCCTGCATATTCTGTTTCTTTAAAGTCGCGGGTGCAGTATTTGTTTTGATTGTTTTGAAAGACAGAATGATAAGGTTTGAAATGCTAATATTCAATGTATCATGACGTTTAAATGGGCTTACTAATGAAGATGTTTTCGTCTCTCCAACGATCACCTGAACGGGTCTTCTTGGTTCCTCATCATAATCCAACACTGATGGCACAGTGCGATTTGACGTAAACAACATGAATCATTCCCTCATCCTGTCCTCTTCCATCGGTCCAGGCTGACGGTGTAATGATGTGTGTCTTCATCACACAAATGATACCCATCAATACCAGTCACGCTAAATTGGACGTCTACAGTCTATAGACTCTGCTGACTCTGCTGCTGACCAGCTCTGTCCAGCTGGGGCCGCAGTCTGTTTAGAGCCTGCTCACATCTGTGGTACCGAGTCAACGTGGACCAAGACCCCAGAGGGGCGCCACTGCTGGAACAAGCCCCCAATAAGTAATTACAGACATGTATGTACATCCACATGGGATTAGCAGCATAAATATTTCAAATAGTCGCGTGGTCCCATGAATCATTTCATCGCCCGATCTGCCATCGCTCGACATAATTCCGTCCCCGGTCTCTTAATCGAGGCAGAATGTAACGGTGCAGACATAACGCATTTATATTCATAAGCTGGAGGGGCCTGAATAATTAATTCAGACAATTACAGCGATGAGGCTGCGAGAGGGGGTTTGACCGAAGAAAAAGTCAAGTGCGGAGACAAAGCCTGTTCACTTTTGTTTGGCCCCTGGGCTGGATGCTGGAGATCCAGAGAGTGGAATTAGAATGAAGGGATGAGGAAAGGTGAAGGGAGCCCCCGCAGGCGGGGGATCGCTCACACGGCACAGATAACTAGCAGAGGGGGGGGGGAAGCAAGATGAGGCACACAAAAAATACACCTCCTATTGATTGTCTTTTATGCCAGAAGGGGGAAGATGGGACTTCCAGCACACATCTACAAGAGCCTGCAGCACTAAGTGATTCCAGCGCCGCTCAGACACACCATCACAGAGCGAGCGCGAGGAGAGAAGCCCGACAGTGGGATGGCCGCCGGCCAGACTCACAGTGAGGCTCAGCTGCTCGTTGCCTCGCTACTGAGGCCGCTCTCCAGTTTGTTCGCAAAGCTTCTTGCTGCCGAGAGATTCGCCGGAGAGTTGGAAGCGAAACAGCCTGCAGCGTAATGAGGAGGAGCCCGTGATTCCATTCAGTTCAACTCAAATTGACTGTTTCATGCCGGTTGACATTATTGATGTCGGAGTTGTTTTGATCATCGGTCGGGTGGAGGCAGACTCACGGCAACGTTATGCTGCTGTGGTTTCCGCCACACGCCAACTTTAAAGGTGTGGTGTGAATGTTTTCGGTCATTCCAAAACAATTACGCACTGACAGTTTCACAAATTTGTAATCGCTCATCGTTTTTTCGCATCACCCTTAAATGAGCCCATTAAAGTATATTCACATGAGGATCGGGTCCTCTCTATGGGGGCCGCCATGTTTTTGCGGTAGCCCAGAGTGGACTTACTGAGCAAGTTTTGAGTTTTAACGACAACTGAAGTCGACCATAGGTTCTCCTCCGTGCTCAGAAGGGTGAGGGTGAAGTGATGGATACAACATGCAACTTCACCTCTAGATGTCACCACATTTTACACACTGCACCTTTAAAAAGAATGAATACACAAAATAAACCACGTCATGTATCATCAGATACAGACACTATGGTGTGTATTTTAAATAGCACTCCTTTAGTCTTGATGACGTCACAGCACAACTTTGCAGTTCACATACATTGATACTGTGCATTACCAGCCACTTTATTAGGTACACCTCGCTCGCACTGGGTTCAACCCCCTTTTACCATGGTGAAGTCCGTATTGATATAGCGTTTTCATCAAGTCCTGAAGACCCCTCAAAGCACTCGACAGTACAGTTTATATTCACCCAGTCACACAAACATTCATACTGCGCATCCATTTGCACTTTGTATCTATGGGGCAATGTAGGGTTCAGTGTCTTGCCCAAGCATATGGAATGGGAGGAGGCGGGAATCGAACCCTCAACCTTCCCTAGCCCCTCAGCCATAGCTGCCCCACCATCAGAACTGGCTTGATTGTTTTTTTTACCATAGATTTAACATTCCTCACTGATTTCACACAACATTTACACAATAGTGTCACTTATTGCTTTATAAGTGTCACCTGCTCACCCATGATGCAGATTCCCCTTCCCTCTACATCCCTTGTGTGCTCTGTTGGATTCAGAGCTTTTGACCGTGGAGGTCATTTGAGTATCGTGAACTCATTGTTGATTTGATTTAGTTTGATTTGATTTTAATACCATGTTCACAGAACTAGCCTGAGAGGGTTTGAGCTTATTGACATGAAGCATTGCGCTGCTTGGAGAAGCCATCTTAGAATGGGTACAGTGCCCACGTCT
Source organism: Chascanopsetta lugubris (assembly GCA_016785325.1). Lineage (NCBI taxonomy): Eukaryota > Metazoa > Chordata > Actinopteri > Pleuronectiformes > Bothidae > Chascanopsetta > Chascanopsetta lugubris. Next base: position 41,917 of record JAFBJT010033290.1, on the reverse strand, counting down.
CTTGGGTATACTTCTTTAAAGGACAGGCATGATAACAGTGGAGTGGTGTAGGCTCTAGCGTGTCAATGAAGCTCAAGTGTTCCAAAGGGCCCAACAGTGCATCAAAATTAACCCTTTTTCCTTCATCCCAGCCCATAATGTTGATCCAGGGAAAGTGTGAATCCACCCTTTTTATGGTTGTTTACAATGAAATCTGACCCTGCCTCTTCCTGTCGGAGCCCATGTGAATTCTAGCTTATAGTCCGAGGCATCCTATTCAACAAGCGGTCAAAAAGGTGTGCCTAATAAATCGATCAGAAAGAGTATGTGCAAATACCGATTAAATGTAACAATATTAAGTTTAGAATGAACACGTGCAAACACCTGCTTCAAACTGATATTTGGCTCCGACACATGATGGAAGATCGTTATCAATAAAACAAACCTTGCCCGACATTTATAACCAACAAAGTCACTTCATCTCATTTGAATTCAAATGTCATAGATATTCACACACTGACTCTTTCTGAGTGCAGTTTATAACAGCTCACAAAACATATGATTGAGCAGTTAATGCCATATGTTTAAAACAAAAAACAAAGTGAGCGTCTGCTCCGTCTCATCCAAATCACAGCCTGCGCGTTGCGTGAGTGTGGATGCAGCTGTCAGCCAGAGGTAAGAGACAGATGAATATGTTAATATGAAGACGTGCTGGGCGGCGAGGCAGCGCGCGATTACGAAAAACCAGCCCGCTTGTCAGAGTCGGCCCGATTGCTGACATTTCCAATTGCGGCGGCTCTGCCAGGCTGTCAGACGGGTCAGAGTTTAGATGCACAGCCTGAGAGACTCATGTGAAGGGCATCATCAATGAATTATGCAGAGTCAGGAGCATTTCAAAGGCCACTTTGTTTGAGGAGAGGAAGAGAAAGGTCATCCTCCATCACTGTTTGAGTGGCACCCTTCCAGGAGTTGGGTCGGCATATTGAACAACGTCTGCGCAGCCGGAATGTCACAGCGTGGCCTGGAGTTTTTCTCCTATTAGCAACACCTCCTGTGTAAGGCAGACTTTCTTTCATCAGACTTCAACACCAACTTCTTCTGCTGCCCACGGCCACATCTTTGCCTGGTTTCTGTGCTGACCACAGATAAATATCTTCAACTTGATTGCGACATTTCAGAGCTGATGTTTGCCCACTCGAGCATGCCAGGATTTATGTGTGGTGCATACTTGACTTATAGAAAAAGAGCGCTATAAGTATGAGATATATATATATGTATATATATATATATATATATATATACATCACTCTATCATGATATGAAATCATATAAAATCTTAATAACCTTTTCCCACCAGTATTCCATTTATATAAAAATTCTTTTATACATCTGCATGTACCCTGAGATACATGTCATTCTCTTTGTTGATGCATCAGTATTTCAGCGACTGAAACCTTGGACAGCCCAGTCTTTAGAACAGTTGTGGAACATTGGAACATTATTAGCTGAAGGATGGTGCACAGCTGCAGTGCGTGTTTCTTATAATCAGAGTTCACTGGTGATAATTACCTGACAGTGAGATGATGAAGGCTGCGGCTCCATTTACAGAGACAGATATATCCTGGCCGCCGGGCTGCAATATGATAGTTCATGTCTTTTGCTTTAAGGTGGATTATGGACAGATTCCCGCCCTATGAGAGGGTTACAATTCATATGCTGATGGACGCAAACCCATTCACACCAACATCCAGTTCTGCTTTGAAGTAAATGGACCTGGAAGAAAAAGCAACACTGACCTTTTCCTCTCGAACCTCTCCTTCTCCTGCCTATTAACAATTCAACATCAGATCAGGCTGCGGTGGCAGATAGATTAATAAATAATTCCCCGGACGGCATTTTTTCTTTTGTGCTGGTGTTAAACCTTTATTTTTTTTTTTTTCAGGGGGCAAATTTATCTCTGATACCTCACACCCGCAGTCTTATTATCCCTGACAGCTTTAAGGCTGTGCTATTTCCCGGGCTTATCACTATCCCTACAGCAGCGCGCCGAGTGAGCGTGGAGGTGAGCGAGGTGTAAATGCACACTTTGATATATTCAAAGTGTCTGTTTTCATACCATGAGCGCCGGTGTCTTAAGGTATGAAATAGTTGTGGTTTCTCTACATGAGATGGTGTTAAGGTGGCTTTGTGTCTGTCTGACTGTCTGTCTGACTGTCTGTCTGTCTGTATGTATGTCTGCGCTTGCACCGGCTTCTCTCACACATGTTTTCCAAAATGTCTGAGAGGATTAAAGTCGTCGTGGTTGAGGCCGCACTCGCTCGCGCTGGTTAACTAGCTGTCAGCACACGGAGGATTACGTCCACAGGAGGAACCTATATGAATATAGACAGGTCTATCTGCAGGAAATAGCCTGTCGGACAGAGGCATGTGTGTTAAAGTGTCTGTGCATTTGCGCGTGTGTGTGTGTGTGTGTGTGTGTGTGTGTGTGTTCGCAGAAGAGTTGTCACATACACCAATGCCTTTCCTACCTAATTATAATAATCAGATTATATTTGCAAATAGCCTTTGGGAAAATGTTTAGTAAGTGGGTTCAAAACATTTGAAAAAAATTGCACTTTCCCCTCTCAGCTGTTTTTGTGTGCATTTTGATTTGATTCATAGTAGAACTCATGTTAGGGCATGTGTAGCCCTTGCAACACTGTAATAAACATGGTCAATCATTTCAGTTGGACCAAATCCAATAAGTGACTGGTGCACATGTCACTTGACCAGCCCGTCCGCCGCCTGTGCTCAGCCTGTGCACACAGTCACAATGAGCCAACAGGCTGCAGAGGCAGCCAGAGCAGAGACAATAGCCTGAATTTGAGTCCGAGGTGATTTATTCTACGTGAATGGTGCTGTCCTCCCTGCGCCGTCTCCTCCTCTGTGCTTTGAGTAACAGTCAGACTGCGCACATACTGGAATTGTCAGGGCGTAGTTTTCACCAGAGGGCTGATAAGGCCGTTGGTGCAGCTGTGGTTGAGAGGGTTTAGAGGACTTTTCCTCTGACCAGAAGGTCAGGGGTTCGATTCCCACCTCCGCCCATTCCATATGCCGAGGTGTCCTTGGGCAAGACACTGAACCCCACATTGTCCCAAGCACTTACAGATACAAAGTGCTGCAAACAGATGCACAGCATGAATGTCTGAGTGACTGGGTGAACGTAAAACTGTACTGTAAAGTCTTCAGGACTTGATTAAGGGTTATATGAACACAGACCATTTACCATTAGAGCAGGTGGTGTGATGGAAGCATGTTTTCAAAGTATCGTAAATAGCTTGTTCTTCCTTTCTTATCCAGAGTGATGGACTCCCCTTTAAAGGTGCTGTATGGTGGATTCAGGTGGTTCAGACAGAGCTCGTATTTACTCTCTTTATGAGTGATGCTTGGCCTTTAAATGTAGTGAATAGACTTCGGGACTAATATGAGGCTGTCACATGACCAAGCCATAGCGCCCCCCCCCCCGCCCCCCAGTATATTGCACACCTCTTCTAAGGCCAAATGATCCCCCACACTTAAGTCAAGCAGCATTGACAAGGTTCCATGAATTTGTCTGATGTCATAAAACAGTACGTATAAAACTTGCCAAAACCTAAATGATTCCCACTGGCACCCCCACATCCCTACCAGGATGAGAAATACCCTGGACCGTGAATATACAAATATTCCTGGCAACGATAAAAAAATAAAAAAAACCCGCCCACACCCTCATTTTGTTCTATCACTTTGTTTCCCTGCTTCTCCTGCCAACGTGCTCTACCACTCAGAGCTGTTAAATAACAGTAAAAGCTGTTAAGGTGTGGACAGAGAATGCTACATTAGCCCTGCAGGACTGTCGTGAGTGCACAGACAAGGAGAAGGAATCAACCCAGAGCCATAAAAGATCCATTTTATTCAGCCGAAAAAGCCAAGCAGACATCGCTGCCAGAGCAAACCTGAAAACTGGCACCGAGGAGGCGCAGCAGAAACACCAGCCGTAGCCGGGGAGAGAGAACTCGACCCCACCGATTCCACGATACGTGGCAGACGATCCATAACATCACAGGCTGCGGAGGAAGAAGCTCCCCCACAATGAATGAGGTCATGTTGCCTGCTGAGATTAATACATTTCATACTGGCTTTGATCTCGACCATACAGTTATCTGCAAAGTCTCCTCCAGCTCCAGAGGACCTGCCACTTTCGGCCTCCGCCGCGGATTTGAGCAGAAACCTTCACCTACAACACGTGCGTCAAACACTGGCCCACAAGATCATTTCATGTGGCCCACGAGAGCTTAAAGGCATATGATTGTCTGAAAATGAAAGGCTAAAACAAACGTTGCCCATGATTACATTGCGATATATTCAGTGTGTTTAAAGTGCGTTTACATTTTCACACGTATGTAAATGCATATACAATATTTCTAACTTGAATAAATGATAATCAAGTATGAGGACAGTTATTTTACCATATGTTGAGAAGTAATAACATTTAGTCCCACAATCAAAACTGGCCCCTTGAGAAAAACCATAATGCTGATGTGGCTCTATTGGTGAAAATGAGTTTGACCCCCCCACCCCCTCCCCCCCTTCCTATAAATGTGCCAAATAAGGATTTGGTATCTGCAGTGGTTGAAAACCTCATCTTTTGTGGGGTAAAAGTGCAATATGCTCCCCTGAGTGTCTCACAGGAGCAGATCATGACAGTTCAATTGAGTTTGTATTGTTTGTTTTCCCATTGTAGATATTGGACCCCAGACAGTTCATATTGTGTGTCACACCTCATTGACTCAGCACCAGAGGCCCCTCAAGGTCATTTTCTATGCTCAGCTCTCCGGCAGCCGCGACACGTTCTAACCGTACAACCGTGACTGCACACCCACGTATGGAGAGCGCAATGTCTGGACACGTGTGCGTGACACCACATTTAATCCCGGAGTGATTGGAATTTGTTGTGAGTAAAACCTTGCTCACCAATCTGCGTGTGTCAAACCCGTGGCCCGTGGGCCAAATGTGGCCCGCAAGATGATTTATGTAAAGGCGTATGACTGTCTAAAAATAAGCCTAAAGAAAACATTGGCAATGAACTCACATGTATAATACAATACACATATAGCAATATACTCAGTGTGTTTACATTTCCACATGTGTGTAGATGCATATACAACATTTGTAAGTTAAATAAAAGATAATTAAGCATGAAGACAGTGATTTTACGACATGTTAAGTAGTAATTACATTTAGTCCCACAATTAAAACCGGCCCCTCGAGAGCAACCATAATGCTGCTGTGGCCCTTGGTGAAAATGAGTTTGACTCCCCTGCCCGAGAACGTAGGTGTCCGTTGTCCTTAATATGTCTTACATGTCTTCATTATGAGCCATGAAAATCTTCAATCTTAAAGAAAGTGCAAAACGAAGTGTTCTCTTTTTCTCAATCCCTCTCTGTAATATCCTCCACACCATCATTTATTTTTCATAATCCTCCTTTTAAATGGCAGCGCGCAGCAGTGCGGCAGCTTTTTGGTCGCCAGCGACCAGTGTATTAAAGTGCCTGTGTTTCTCACACATGCATGTAATGCATCAGTATGCTCCGCTTCTGTCTACAAATGCATCGGCCAGTTCGGGGCTGAATGTTTTGTTTAAGCACGCTTTCCTCCAGAGGGGTAAATGGCACTGGTGCATATTTGCCCCGTCCTCCACGCACCATCAAAATCCATTGGCAGCATTTGACCAGCGGTGCCTCATGTTGGGCTCATTGTATCTGTGCTCTGTCATTTTGTCATATCCTTGTTGTCACCATGGAGAACAAGGCCATGATGTTGAATATTTTATGTAACATATGTTTTCTTTGTTGCTCTGTAGTTTACACACACACACACACACACACACACGCACACACACAGACTGAAAAAAATCTTTCAAGCATCCATGTATAGGATACACTATACATATACATATACTATACATATACATGGCGTTTTATTTTGAAAATCCACCAGATTCGTTTCACTTTGTCAACCCTCACTTCATGTAACTCGATGTAGCTGAGCAGCAACAAGAATAGAACGGCGAGCATCTTCAGCGGTGCACCCAGCAGCTGCTGGTGACACGCTCCACAGTGGGGTCAGTGGACAGGGAACGACTGAGTAGAACGATCCGTTACAGCGATTGTGGTGCTAATATTCCCTGAGTGACCCGTGCCGAGAGAAACTCGGGGCTCAGACATTCAGAATAGGATTTGGGGAGTCAGGAATTGTTGAAACCACTAAACCACTCTAACCCCTGCCCCCCCCCCCCCACCCGCAAAACCACACTCTTATCAACAATAATACCTAAACTGAGTCACAAGTCTTTCTCTCTTGATGTATCCACATGTCCTAAATTAAGATAACTGATCCTTGGATTCCTGAAACTTCCTAAAATATATTAAAGGAACAACTGAAGCACCACCAGAAAGTTTTCTTTTTATCTTCGGGCTTTGAGACGACTAAATCCATCCTCCAACCTCCAACATAAATTATTTATCCATTAATTAACTTTCCTGAGTAGCACAAAGGGACCAAATCTATTATTTTGTTATGGAATCTAGTTCGTTCAAAAATCGACTGTAACGTCAACAACTGTTTTCCACCCCTGGCGACACCATTCCATGTTCTAGTTCTTAATACCTGTAAGACAAAGAAGATTTCACTGAACACATTTGTATGATTGTCAACAAGACTATATGAGACATTAAAGGGGCAGTGTGTAAGATTCGGTGACATCTGTTGGTCACCTCGTTCGTCCCTATCGAGCATGCAGGAGAACCTATGGTAGCCCTCAGTTGCCAATAAAGCCTAAAATATGTTTAGTATGTCCACTGGGGGCTCCTGTAGAAATATGGTGTCCGCAAGGAGACAGTCATAAGACCGTCCAAACGAACTCGCTAACTTATGTCTCTCAATCATTATGTCATCCAAAGTTTCTTCGAAATATCGTTCACTTGTTTTCTATCAAATGTGTGAGATATGTGGGATGCAGGGTACAGGCCCCGTCCCCTCCGCCGAGAAGCCTGTTTATTCCTGGTATGAAGCCTAAGCCAGTGCACATTCGAGCTGATCTTCCCTCAAGGGGGAGCAGAGGCTGCCGGGGAGACAGATAATGCCATTCCGCCGACAGCCGCTGTGTCCGTGACATGACCATCCGTTTCCTGTAAGCCCGACTGGATAGTCGAAGCTTACCGAACGCATTCCGCGGGCTCACGGCGGGAGACAGCTGATCCACTTGGCCGTTGTTCCGATGGGCTTGACCCCTGCCTGGAGGTGACCCCAATCTGCCTGGCCGTGACCGCGGTTGGGAGGGAGCGAGGGATGGCGCGGGGATTTCTCGGGGGTATAGAGAGGGAGGTGTCGGCATCGGGTTAAAGGCTCGAAGTAGGAGCGAGGGTGAGGCGGTGGTGAGATGTGCGCTCGGTATTCGTGTGAACGATTCCGTCCGTGTTGAAGCGACACCATTTTGCAATACCAGCCTCGTTGTTGTGAATTCAAAGTCAGTACAAATCAGATTTGTTGGTTCACGTTCAGAATAACAAGTGTCTGAGGTTCATGTGGATGTGACTGTCCTTGGAAGAGATGCGTGTGCACACTGATGTGTCACTGACAACAAAAGAAAGCATCATGTGTGAAAGACCACTCTGCATTTAAGCAGGAGATAAAAGGCAGACATGGGAGCTGTTTACACATATTCTAACAGGCTGCCATTATTTCTCTCCTCTGTTGCTCTTTGGGAACAGAGGAGAGGAATAATAGCTGTGCCATGTTGCAACCACAGGTCAATAACAACCAAATACTTAAAGGAGCAGTGTGTGAGATTTGGTGACCTCTAGAGGTGAAGTTGCATGTTGTATCCATCACTGAACATGCAGGAGAATCTATGGTAGCCTTCAATTGTCATTATTAAAACTCAAAAGATGTTTATTACTGTAAAAACTTTAAAATTGTATAGTACTGTGTACTGTAGAAACATGGCGGCCCCGGTAGAGAGGGCCCGCTCCTCATGTACACACACATTAATGGGCTCACTTAATGGCAATGGGAAAAACCAAACATTTAGGCGATGTCAGTCTGTAATTGTTTTTGTAATATTTCTAGACGTGACAAAAATGACCGAAATCTTACACACTACACCTTTAATCTGCAATTTACACATATTCTAACTGAGAGCTATTATTCATTACTGCATGCTGCAGGTCAACACACACACACACACACACAACAAGCACAACAAGCAAATACATAAAGGACCTCAAATATCTTAAACAAAAAAACAAAACAAAAACGTTTGGAATCTGGTCGTACGACTCCCACTCTCATTCATATTCCTGGGCCCAATAACAGATGTACTGTACATCAGCTCTCGGACACATACTGAAGCGATCCACGTCTTCTGTGTCCACACCACCTTGACAGATCTTAGTCATATGAACTGGAAAAACTGGACCGGAGTCAAGTGTGGATGTAACCATTATGACCAGGTAATCTGGAACAGACCAGCGTGTCCCCACCAAGCGTCTCCAATCGCTCCCTGATCTTGGCTGCCGTCTTCATCACGCTTCAAAGCCACTGATATCCCACTTGTGCCGAGGAGCTCTCCAGTGTTAGATCTCTGCCATCACCACCCACCGTGATTTAGTGCCGCGAGGACCAGAGAACATCCAGACTTTCCGCCACACTGTCCATCACTGCCGACGTCTCCTCGCACCATCAAAGCAATTCCAGTTGGTTAGTCACGAACCGTACGGGTTCTCGAGCGTTCATGTTACAGATGAGCTAACCTGGGGATGTGGCTGTGTCCCAGGGGGTAGAGTGGGTCATCCAGAAACCAGATGGTCAGCTGCTCAACCCCAGTCTTCTGCATGTTGCATGCCAACGTGCTCTTGGGCAGAACACTGAACCGTAAATGCTTCTTACTTGCCGTGACATCGTGTGGATGATGTGTGATTGACATAGACGCATTGTAGCATTGTGTGTGTGTGGATGATTGGATGAAATAGCCAATTGCTTTGAATGGTCATCAAGAAACATGCTTAATAAATACAATCAACCTGAATCCCCCCCCCCCACTTACAGCAGCACATAACCAGTGAACCTAAGTGTGATAGTCCACTGTATCTATCCAGCTGGCTCCGAATAAATGGAGATAATGCGAATCACATTATTCATCAGGAAGATCATTAAGTTACTGCCATGAAGCATCTCTGCTGATCTGCTGTCAGCGACAGTCCACATCTGATGAATGTCTTCATCTTCATCCACGCCCAGAGGAAATATATATTCTTGGGCTTCCAGTGCAAAGGTCAGACATACTGTTAGTGTCTGGCTGGCTGGGTGGGTGGTCTGTAACATAGCTGGTGGAGGGGGGGGCGGCGGAGTATGTATATCCAGCATAATGTGGCACGGAGCTCAAGGTCCACGACCTGTGACCTTTTGTGAAATCCCTCTGCGGCAGAACTTTCTCTGTTTGATGTCTCTCTCTCTCTCCTCACAGACGCAGAAATGCAATGAGACACTGCCCTGTCAGCATATGTTGTCTGCAGAGGTCCTCATAATTAGACCTAAGGAGCTCTCGTGTGTGTGTGTGTGTGTGTGTGTGTGTGTGTGTGTGTGTGTGTGTGTGTGTGTGTGTGTGTGTGTGTGTGTGTGTGTGTGTGTGTGTGTGTGTTGTTGAACTTCCTACCTGTGTCCACAAAGCTAATTCTAAGTCATTCTATTCTTGCGGCAGCTGTGCAGGTGCACCGTGGTTTCTGCTCTCTTCCACCAACCCTCCCGCTTCCCTTTCCTTTCAGTCCACATTAAGACCCTGACATTCACAAAGTCTCCCTCGCCAACTTCCATCTTACACTCTCTCTCTCTCTCCCTCTCTCTCCTCTTTAAAGGCCACTGAACTGTTCCATCAATAATTCAGGCAGATCTCCGCTCCGTGCACCAGACAGATATCCACTCACCGACCCAATCTTTTTCCTCTGTCGCCCTGTAACACTCCACAACCTTTCTCCCATCTCCACAACACATCCCACCCACTCTCGTCGATGAAAGATTCACCCGTTGCCTCTTATGGTCCTGCCCGTTGGAGCTGTGCACAGGGCGCAGGTCCTTTCTGAAAGTCTAACTGAATTATTATTAGATTTCATGTTGTTAATTTAGCGCTAGTGTAGACCGTGAAGTTATTAGGAAACGTTCCGCAGGTCTGCAGTGTAATATGCACTGAAACTTACCACACTGGACATGGCTGAGAACATTTGAACGGAATTGAAAATGATTTTTTTTTTTCATTGAGCACTTAAAGGTGCAGTGTGTAAGATTTCAGTTACTTCTATCTGTAGAAATCAAATTACAAAACAATTATATATTGACATTTTTACAAATGTATAATCACCCCAGTGTATGACTTCCTTTTTACATGACCCTAAAATGAGCCCGTTGGTGTGTATTTAATGAGGAGTGGGTCTTTTGAATGGGGGCCACCATGTTTTTACAGTAGCCCAGAGTGGACGCACTATACATCTTTTGAGCCGAGTGCTACCACAGGTTCTCCTGCATGCTTGAATGTGAAGGGTGAGGTAATGGATACAATTTTCCACTTGACCAATAGATGCCACCAAATTTGACACACTGTACCTTTAATCTGACCCTCAGTCTTACAAATGTGTTATTAAGAATCGAGGGCTAAAAGTTAGACACAGATGGATTCTGACTTCCTCTGTAGTCTTCTCTCTAGAGGGGATCTTTTGTAATTCAATCCTCCTGACTGATGCAATAGATGTTGTCAGAAGTGTAAACATTCCCAAACACTTGTTTATAGTTCTGAAGTCGGTTTTCAAACCTGTTCTCCATCCTGCTGACTCCTGCAGGGGTCAGCCTCGCGGTGCCGCACTGTCCTCTGGTGGTGCCTGTTGTTATTACAAGGACTATTATGGAATGGATGCGTGTGAGATACAGACCATGGTAGAGCAAGGTAAACGGGGATCTGGGCTCATGTAGATCCTCCAGTTAATCATTTCTGATATGAGATTCATTGATCACTTTTATCGACACACTCCCTCACCTTTCTGTCACCTTCCTCATTTTGTGTGAATAGTAAAACATACAATCTCTGCACAGAGAGGCTTTTCAGGAACTGAATGCAAAGCTTGAATGAAACTAAAATAGACTATAACCAAAGTATGATCAACTGCCTTGATCCCTAAACATTATTATGGTCATTGCAGATTGTGTGACTCAAACATCCCTGCACAGCCGCTGCACTGCAGCACAGAGTGCGCAGAGTGCGCTGCAGACCCCGGACAACTGCACAATCTGGAAACTATTAGGCTGCTCAGCCGTGATGGATCATGTCGAAGGCATGTCCGCCGCTCTGGGTTGTGTCATCATAAACCCGGGCTGTGTGCGTGAGAACTCTGTCGGCCGTAAAAACGTGAACTTATCGGGAGGAGTCTCGCACAAACAATCAGCCGAGCTCCGAATTTCACTTTCATCCTACTGAGCCAACACGGATTCACTAGAATGAATGATGATGGGGGCAGAGGGGGGGGGGGGGGGAGGGGTGGGGGGGGGGGGGGGGGGGGGGGGGGCACGGTGGTGCAGTCGTTTCCTCCGAGGTTTCACTCGAGGACTTTTGGTGCCTGGGTGGGTGAGTGAGTGAGTGAGTGAGTTGGTGAGTGGGTGAGTGAGTGAGGGTCAGTCCAAAGACTTGCTGATTAATTAATGAGTCTAAATTGCCAATAGGGCTCATTTGTGTTGTTTGCCACTAGATGTCGGACTCATTACCAACATGGAACCAACCTCTTGGCCAGTGTCACCTGGGATAGCCCCCAGCCCTACACACACACACACACACACACACACACACACACGCACACACGCTCTCTCTCTCCCTTTCTCTCTCTCTCCCTCTCTCCCTCCCCTTAACACATCCATCCATCTATCCAGCAGCTAATCAGCTACCCCTCTGAAAGTCATACGTGTGTGTGTGTGCGTTTGCGTGTTTGCACATAGGTGGGCTGAGCATGTGTGTTGCTCCATGTCGACGGTGTGATGGAATTGCTACCTTTGCGGGGTGCACCCTGCCCTTTGCAGCGTGTGGGTGGTTGGCTGTGTGGACAGATTGATGGATGGATGGATGGAGCTGCATGTGAGCGTGTGATTGGCTGGTTGTTTCTGCATAAACAATCAGCGTCACGTGTTGACTCACTGCACATTGTGTCTCTCTTCCAGGTCCTTGGCACTCCATCTGAGGAGACCTGGCCCAGTGTTAACTCTTTGCCTCACTTCAAAGCAGGTGAGACCTTTGGCATCATACCGACGTGTTGTAGACACACCGGATGACCTCTCATTTTGCAGTGTCAGCGTAAGCACCAGCACTTCATTTCTTTATTCGAGTGGATTCGCATGTTGTAGCTGAATACTCTTAACCTCGCCCTGCGCTTCCAGTCGTGCAGGAGAACGTGTGGCAGCCTTCAGTCACTTTTTCAAAGTCACAAGGTTTTCATTTTGTCCTTTCTTGGCTCCTGTAAAATCATGGCAGCCTTCATGAAGAGTGATGTCATTTCAAAGGGCTCACTGGCTTCCAACATTCATCCATCTTCCATTTGAAATGAAAAAAATGTATCATTTCAGTCTTTCACCATGTATTTTTAACATAAAGTCTGTTTTTACCCCCCGAATGGAAAACACTCAAAATTTTACACACTGCACCTTTACATTTCCAAGATGTTGTACTGTATTTTTTATGAGAAGTAAGGTAAGGGAATATACGTCCCCTTATACCGTATGTAGCCTTTATTAGCAAAACACTTTATTAGCAAAACACCTTTGCTTTTAAAGTTTGACTGTCATGATTCATCATTAACTTTAAAGTGTTGCCACCTGAGGTGTGGGCTTCACGCCAGCGCCCGACTCCACCCTCAGGGTTGACAGCGGTAATACAATGGCGCACCGAAGCGCTCTGATCTGTCGGGTCCTAGATGACACCCTCAATAGCCCGACCATCACATGCAGCCATCGGGACAGTCTGCACCGTGCTAACGCATCAGCAGTGGGGGTGGCAGCTCTGCCAGGGTAGCCGTGCCCTCTGGGAGCTCATTAGGGCTTTTTAGAGGGAACATGAATAGAGACCGTAGATTAGTGTTGGAGCCGATGGAGGCAAGAAGAAGCCAGAGTGGAGGAGAGGAGAGAGGCGAGGAGAGGCGAGGGGACAGGCGAGGACGGCCGCAAAGAGCGTCGGAATAATGGCGCGGGGCAGCGAGGCATCACAAAGCTGTGTGACCCAGCCTCCCATCTCCAGTGGCCAATTAGGGAGCAACCGGGGCGACCCTCGCCGTGACACATGTACACAACACATGCAAATGTAATCTGCGCTCCCGTGGCCATGGAGACAGTTGGCTCTTGTTAGCCCCTCACACACTGTGTTGAACAGCTGTGCGGCTGTTTGAGACACACACACACACACGCGCGCGCGCACACACACACACGCACGCATGCGTGGGCACACCCACACCTGCTGCTTGCCTCCGAGCAATGCATGTGTTTATACGGTGTCTGCCGATCTGATGTTGTTATCGGCACACGCGCAGAGGAGGAGATGATGTGGCTAAACGCAGCCACATGCCGGAGTTCATAGAGGCGCAGAGAGTCTCTGAGTGCAGCGTGATTACAGGGTGTCACTTCAACAGCAGTGGGCAGGATTGTGACCGGAGGGGGAGTGTTATCACTGTACAAACAGCTCCATCAGTAACTGAAGTATATTTGGCTGGTAACGTTTGACATTAAAGGGGCAGTGTGTGAGATTTTGTCACTTGGGAAAATATTACAAAACAGTTACATTCTGACATTTTTATGAATTTATAATCACCTAATTCTATTGCTTTTTTTCCCCCCATTTCCCTTAAATGAGACCATTAATGTATATTTACATGAGGAGCGGGTCCTCTCGATGCGGGTCGCCATGTCTTCACAGTAGCCCAGAGAGGAAATGCCAAACATCTTTTGAGTTCCAATGACAACTGAAGTCTACCATAGCTTCTCCTGCATGATCGGGAGGGTGAGGTGATGGATACAACATGTAACTTCTTGATGTCTCCAAATCTTACACACTGCACCTTTAAAATACCTCTTATTTTATAGTAAGAATGAGGGTTGTTGATGTTAAGAGGGTCTTTCCAAAGGAAGCACCAGCAAAACACATTCCAGTTTATTTTGTGTTTGTTTTGTTCTTCTCATTAACTCTTAACACAGTGTGTGATGGTGCGTGTTACATTATGTTTGTGACTAAACATGAAGGTCATCACAAATGAAGTCTTGGATATGCTCAGGTTGACATGAAAATATTTATCCTTTTTAGGGGTCTGTCAGTCTGTCACCAACTGTTGGGGCTTCTGCTACAAATGATCTGCAGAATCTAAAATTATTATTTTTTATTTAACTGTCGCTGATTGAAATTGTACTACTTTCGCTCCCATTCTGTTTTGACCCACCAATCTTTTTCATCTAATGCCCCCATTGTAAGGTTTAAGTCCCTGCAGAGTTCTTTGTCATATCCTAATATCTATATTTTCATTTCTATAATAAAACATAATAATAGAAGCTTTTTAAATGGTTATTTCGATAGAATTTGTAAAATGTAACACATTGTGATACCTACGGTGACCAGCAGATGGCACTATAGGAGCAGCATTAAAGAACCTTCCATGTGCCTGAGCTCATGTTTGGGGTCTAAGCTCCTTGAAGCCGACTGTTATCTGCACATTTTTCCAAAACCCCAAACCTCTATCAATCTCCTGCTTATGATTCATCAGGCTTCACCAACGCTGCTACATGCGTAATACTTTCCCTCGGTCTCTCTCTCTCTCTCTCTCTCTCGCTCTCTCTTTGCAGCACTTCATTTGAGTTGGATCCCAGACATGTCAGTGAGGCTCAACCTCAGAATAGAGGCAATTCTAATTTTTCACATTCCGGTGGTCTCGGACTGACTCTCCGTGTATTCCCTCACTTCTAGTCTGATCATTTCTTTAAATTCTACTATTTTGATGATGTTTTGAAAGCATAATCTTTTAAATGTAAAAATTGTCGTTTTCATTCATTCGGGGTGATGACCTTTCTATGAAAGCCACCGTGTTTTTCTCTAGTGGCCCGGTAGCAATTTGTTTTGAGTTTCAAATAAGAACAAAGGTTCGTGCAGGTCCCTCCACATGCTGGGAAGGGAAGGGTGGGGTGAGAGCTACTCACCTTCAATCTGCACTTTCACTTCTACATTAAGAAAGACAATGTTTGCTGTACAATACAATGCATGGAAGGGATGTAAATGAAGCAGGGAATGTGGGAAACACCTCACAGACATTAGACACATCACATAGTTCCACCCGTTTAAAGGTGCAGTGTGTAAGATTTTTGTCACTCCTATGTATTGAAATGTAATTTAAAAGACAATTAGATACCAACATGTTTTTACATTAGCCCAGAGTGAACTGACTAAACCTCTTTTGAGCTAATGACCACTGAGGGCTACCAAAGGTTCTTCTACATGCTGCAATGGGAGTTGTGATACAATATGCGACTTCACCTGTAGATGTCACCAAATCTTACACATTGTACCTTTAAGAAAACAATTTCAAATTATTATTCTTTTCATTTTTGTTGTTATTTTTTGTATCATGGAGATTCAAATGTGTTTGAGTTTTCTCCTTAGCACAATGTGCCTCCTTCCTTCAAGTAAAGATTCATCTGTTAATCTGGTCAGTCAAAATATTAGACAAAAAAAAAACAAATGAAACAAACTTGATAAAATAAAGTATTAGTATATTTTATGAATTAAATAAACAATGAATTGGACTAAATCACCCAAGATAACATGTTAATGACATGAATAATAACAATAGCATTATACAATATCACTGGTTATATTGAGAAAATGAAAGATCCTAAAATGAAAACAGATTCAAACAAAGATAAATGATATAATATCTAAAGTCAACAACACATTCATTGTCTCCATAATGACATAATCTGACTTTGTCTAATCTGATTAAATCTGTCGTGTTTTACGCGGTTCGTTCCATATCGAGCAGAATAGACTCGAACGTAGAGTCTAATTAGTAGGAACCATGTTATCACTCTGTCTGGCAGCCTTCACCTCAGTCACCCGGGGACCTGTGGTCAGTTCGGGCCAGTGCTGGCACTGAACCCGGGTAACTGGGCTCACTGTGGAGGAGCTGACAGGCTGGAAGTTGACGCTGACAGACAGTTGGATGGTCGCTGAGTGGGATTAGGCTGGCAATGTACGAGGTGGGCTAACTCACTGGGTGGCTGGCTAGCTTGTATGGAAGCTGGTCAGTTGGCAGCTCGGCTTGACCGTGCGTCCACATGGCCATTTTGGCCCAGACGGAGAGAAGAGAGCTGCATGATCAACACAGAGGTGGAAATATGGAGAAAGTGCCTGACAGAAGCCTCCTCGTAAATGGGACAGTTTGATGTCGTCGGGCCTTGAAGGAGACTTATACGGCTCCTACTGTATTTCTCACTTCATAGGAATCGCACATCAATTTCAGCAACTAATACTAATGCTAATAATAAGGCAACATTTGTAGAAGAGGTTGCTAAATTGTGTGCCTTTAATCTAATTGTCACGCATGAATTGACAAGATATTTTCATTTTCTTTCGTCTCTAGAAAAGCGCATTTGCAATTAATTTGCTCTGTTGGAGCAAGTTTATTCCATCAAATGAATGACGTCAATATTTAACATCAACTATAAACGCGCCCATGTGTCTGTGCAGCCTTATGTTAGAGGACCGTGTATGTTGTAAACGTATTTGTCGTATCAGCTTCACTTGTATTGCATTTCTCTTGCTACTTTGTCTAATTTCAGGAAGTGTTCGGCCAATTTTGGTGTGATGTGGATTTGTGATATGTTAAGTGTTCAAGGTCCAGTCTGGTGAAATGTTGTACATATTGACAGAAAGACAATATACATTAAATATGGACAAATGTGATATGACAAGAAAATTCAAATAATAGCAGATTAAAAAAAATATATATATGAAGGATACATGAGGCTCAACCAGCCGAGCTTTGCCTCTTAATCAATAACCATTTTCCTTCAGTTGTTGAGTGTAAATAAAAGTCATGCTTGCAGCTGACCATTTATATTGTCTCATGAATTTGCATCCTTGAAATTGATTGACAGGTCGTGGATGATATCCCCTTGATGTTCTCCCCCCTGTGTGTTCAGTTCAGGGAAAAGGGCCCTTCACACAGTTCACTCATTCTGTGTTTGTTTTGCCTGCAGATCGCTTTACAGTGTACAGCGCTAAGAAGCTCAGACAAGCGTGGAATAAGTAAGTTCTGCCCATTCATATTTTATGTATCTGTGTGTGTGTGTGTGTGTGTGTGTGTGCATGTGTGAACTGACTCTTCATATCACTAGCATCCATGTCTTACGGGCAGTGATCACACCCCATCGCATTCAATGCGCCTTTAGTGCCGTTCACGTGTTCGTCTGAGATCTCAAGGACATGTGATGCAAGTGTCACGGTGTCTCCCACATGTGCGCCACTGTTTGCCTCAGGCGAACATCTGGAGGGGAGACCGTGCAGATCAGGGTTAGGAGCATGCTTCTCTACCTCTGAGAATAAAAAGATCGGGACCATACAAGTGATTTGCATTAATCCCGGAAGCAAGAGGAGTTAGGATTCGACAAGATGGCGACAAGGGACTCGCCCACAATTGGCCTCGAAAGCACTCTGCATGAACACCAAACGGGTGACGTCTGTATAATACAGTCTTTGGTTTTAGTCCATCCTTCATCTCGCAGCAACAGAAAACCATTTCAGTTTGATTCCTTTGGTTCCATGACTTTTATGCGCAAGGCCTCAAGCTGTGAACATGTGGTGTGTGCGAACACATGTGCACAGAGAGGATCTGAGAACATTTCACTCTCACCACTTCACCTGGACAGTCCACCCTCATCATCACATGCACCTGGAGATGACTAGTGTAGAGATGTTTAAGTCCTGAATCTAAGACATGATTCATTTAGTGACTTGCGACTATAGGCCTGCACCTGGCGCAACCCCCCCCCCCCCCCCCCCCCCCCCCCCCCCCCCCCCCCCCTCCCCCCGTCCCTTTAAGTGAAATGGCAAAAAAAACAAAAAAAAACAACAGTGGATGAATGTAGCTGAGCAGTGAACTTTGGACCCGGGGCTTTAGATCATTACACAGAGCCCCTGTTGCTCCCCTCTGCTGCGCGATGGCGCTTTGATCAAAGAAAGATGTTGGTCCCTCTCCGCGGCGCTGAAGGGACAGTACAGACGTCTCGCTCCGCCTCGCCTCGCCTCTCCCAGGTCCTGTTGACGCTTTGGAGAAACACTGGTCATGCGCCAGTGAGGAAGGAATGCTTTTCTCTGCAGCGAGTGTGTCATCACCTGGAGCTGTCTGGTAGATCCAGGAGATACCGTCCATCCTGCTGCAGATGTGCCTCTTCATTCACTTTAGATAGCCCATCACAAAGTCAGCCAGGAATGTGCACGCGCTACACCTACAAGCTTTCAAACCCTCAACCTGATCTCACACCTTCATGTATTCAGGCTATGTCCACACAGGAATGACTGCTTTTTGTTTCTTTTTTTTTTTAAATCAGACTTTTTTTCCCCCTTGGTCTCTAAATTTGTTTGCATCGGGGTAATTTTCATCAATTACCCCGTATGAATGAATATGCAAGACCCAATTGCCAGACCTCCCTCTTGTGCCGTCATTAGATCACAATGTAGAAGAAGTTTGGAAATTCCTGTCCCCAAGCTGAAGATGATCGCTTCCCTTTCAGATAGTCAATTCAAACATTAACCTCAAAAGACTTTAGTCAATGAGTCATCAAAACTGTCATGGGCCTTGACGGCGACTTAACTGAACTCGTTTTGTTGTTGCTTTGATGCAAGGGGTCTGAACTCAAGTCATTTCTAATCAAATTCTCATTAATGTCAATAGCTGTGAAAGGTGCCATTCAAATAAACCTGACCTATATTTAACATTTAATCTACCACACTGTAGTTGCTTCTATTAGGTGAGGCATTTGATGTTAGATGTGGTGATGATGATTATGATGATTTTTCTATTTACAAATTATTATTTCTAATCTTTCGTCGTTAATATCATTGGAGTTTATGTTATGGATGTTATTATGTTATGTCGGCTGTTTGCTGGCGGTCTGTGACGACTGGTCAGCGACAGGTCTGACCGA
Organism: Chascanopsetta lugubris; assembly: GCA_016785325.1. Lineage (NCBI taxonomy): Eukaryota > Metazoa > Chordata > Actinopteri > Pleuronectiformes > Bothidae > Chascanopsetta > Chascanopsetta lugubris. The sequence goes on along the minus strand of JAFBJT010033290.1, from coordinate 22,654 downwards.
ACCAACACAAAGGCCGCTACTTTTTCCAGCCAAATCATTTCACTCGCTTTCGTTTGTCTGTAAACTTGTGGTGGTTTAGTCCGACACAGTGTTCCAGCTCTATGAGGGAGATTAGAGAAAAGGCCCTGATGGACTTCATTCACTTTGTCCCTGCCTCTTCACTGAGTGCAGTTGATGAGTTGAATTGAGATTCATCCTCCCTCTGTCTCTTTGCTGATGAGTTGTAGTGCTCGGTGCAGTGTGCCGGCGAGCTGCGCTCAACAACATCATATTTATTTAATGCAGTGGATGGATGCCTAGTTACAGACCATTTTTTCTGCCCCCTCAGCACTACTAGGTGAAGCTGGTACAGGAGTTCAGTGACTCTCTCTCTCTTTTTCACACACACACACACACACACACACACACACACACACACAGCAACAGCACTGTCTTTTGATTGTGCCAAAAACAACAAGTGTTCATTAAAGACATGAGCAAACTCACTCTGTGAACGTGTGTGTACGTGTGTGTGTGTGTGCATGCGCGTGTGTGTTCCTTTGCACGTATTCGTCTGAGAAGTGTTTTTCCTCTTCAGTCAGCAAAACTGAAACATAATTAAAAAGCTTGTTTTCAGTTGTCAGCAGCTCTGTGAATAGGAGACAATCATTTGTTTTCTCCGAGGGACGAACGTAATGGAAAGAAGGTTATTTTAAATATATATTTTGTTTGGATGAAAGAGAAATGGCTCATTCCTTACGGTCATACTCGGCTGAAAGCCTTAACGACCGACTGGCGTGAGCGCGCGCGCGTCTGTCTCTGCGTGTGTGTGTCCGATGGGTACACTCTGTGTTATTACGTGCATGACTGTGGTCGCTGTGCCTAATAAGACTGTGTTGCTGCGCGTCAGGTTGGGTTACGTGGACCATGCCGAGGAGTTGGCCTCCAGATTCCTCCAGTGCTTCCCAAAGAACCGCCTGTCGGCCCAGGCAGCGTTGAACCACGAATACTTCAGTAACCTTCCGCCGCGGCTCTGGGAGCTGCAGGACAGTACGTAAACAACCCACACTCTCACCAGCTCCATCACTCTCAACACAGTGTGTAACGAGCAGGAAGCACCTTTTTGACTGCAGTGTTTACAGGTACCTGGACGTGCGTCGCAAAATGATGATCAGCGGGAATCGAACTCCCGACCCTCCGACCCCCTTGGCAACAGCTGCCCCCCATGTACTGCTGCCAAATATAGATTTCGCGTATTTTACGTCTTAATTGTACATATGGGTGGATACCATGTTGTTTTGAATGTCAACAGTCTGTCTGTACGTCTGTGATGTACCAAATCCACTGCACGCATCTTCTTAAAGGTGCATTCTCTTCAAATCAAGCTTTTAACAGCTTGTGGTTTGCTGAAATGTTTAGCGATGAGCCTGCAGTCTCAAGTGATGGTGGGGTTGAAGAATATTGGCCACGCTGCTCAAGTTTTGATCGCTCTGGCTCCACTACCTACATATTGTCTTGTGGTGTTATTGCACCCACTGGCATATTCTATCTACAGAGACCTACGTATGTCATTTCCATCCCCCTGCTCAGTGGTCATCTCATATCATTGAGGAGTAGTTTACCATAATACTAATATAGAAAAGGTGCACCGCATGAAGGTGTCTAGATGAAGAAAGGACGAGAATTGAGCCTGAGCTGAGTAGATGGTGCTGAGGGCGTGTGTCTCAGACACAGGGATCCATTGCTGAAATGCTTCAGGCCTATTAATTAAATGTTGAGAGAGGAGGGTGCTCACTGACTTCATGACCCCCTGAGTCCGAGCAGCATGTCTCATAAGCGGGTGATATTAACATTCAGCCCCACCTAATGTGTAAGGTCAAAGGTCAAGGTCACTCTGACCTCATGCAACACGGTCCTCTGGCCATAAGAGAGTGAATGAGGAAAATCCACTAAACCCTTTATAATGTGCAGGTCAAAGTGAAGGTCGGTCCGACTTCATGAGTCATGCGGCGCGCCTGGCAGGAATTCCGTAATATTTGGCGCACGCAGTCTCGACTCGACAGTCAGACGATTGGGGGGCGAGGGCCTGATTAGATTTCGGTTGTCAAGGGTAAAAGGTCATTGTGACCTTTAAAAGAATGTTGCGCCTCATGACCGTTTTAAATTCAGTCTGAGCTTTGGGAGATATTCTGAGATTTGGCACAAACCTTCAGTTGGACTCTAAAGCGACATAATTAGGATTTTACATCTTAAAGGTGCAGTGTGTAAGATTTGGTGACGTCGAGTGGTGAAGTTGCATGTTGTATCCATCACCTCGCCCCTTCTGAACTTGCAGGATAACTCATGGTAGACTTAAGTTGTCACACAAACTCAAAATATGGTTAGTACGTCCACTCTGGGCCACTGTAAAAACATGTAAATATACATTAATGGGCTTATTTAATGCTAATGGGAATAAAAATACATTTAGGTGATTATGAAAATGGCATTGTTTTGTAATATTATATAAGTGAGAAAAATCCTACACACTGCACCTTTAAACAGGTGGTGGCTAACGTGCAGCAAACTGCTTCAAGGACGTCCTATGTCATTACGCAGTTCTCAGCAGCGGTGACAGCAAACTCGTGTAACATGGGTGCTGTTTGTTGATAGTCATGGATTAGCTTTTTACAAATTCTAAAGATGGTTTCAAAAATCAAAGCGCTGTCAGAGTGTGAAGATTATGTGGCTGAAAAAAAGTCAGTGTCCCAGACATGCTTTTTGCTGCAGGCCTTATTTTCAGCAATCATCCACAATCCAATGAAAAACTCCACCGACGGTTTGTTGATGGTTTCAGTGCAATGAGAACGTCCACAACGGCCCCAGAAAATGCAAGAGACAGAGACTCTGAATTATTTATTTTTTTCTATATGTTGATATGAGAAAAAAGAGGTGTTTCAGCCTCCAGCCTAGAGGTCATACGTTCAAGGTCACTGTGTCCTCACGGCACACGTTTCAGACTATAACTGGAGCACACTGATGGCTTTAATAGGAATCCCTCTGAGTGTCTCTCTGTTTGTTTTAGATGAGTCCAGGCTGAATTTTGACTGTCAGCCGGAGACATAACCACCAGGCAGTAACTCTACCCTCGCTCTCCTTTTCTCGCTTTGACTCCCCCTCTCTCTTTTGTGCTTTTCTTTTTTTTTTTTTACCCAAGCTCCCTCAGCTCCACTAGATCTTACAGCATCCTCCCCTCTCTCTCTCTCTCTCTCTCTCTCTCTCTCTCTCTCTCTCTCTCTCTCGCTCTCTCTCTCCCTCTCTCTCTCTCCCCCCCCCCCTCTCTCTCTCTGTGTGTGAAGGAGGCAGCGAGCAGTGACCTGGGGTTGGCTTGTTTTTGTTCACGCAGAGAAAGCCCGTCTTGTTATGTGCATGCCGGTGGGACGGTGAGCTGGGGCCGCTGCAACACGCTCAGTTTGATTTTCTATCTTCCTGAGTTGTTGTTTGCCCAGAGCAACAGCAGCACACTGAGGCATTCTTAGAATAAAGAGCCTCCACTCCAAAAAAAAAAAAGGGAAAAAAAGGCATAGTACCTCAGAAACCCACATTTCACCATTGAAGCACACTGGTATTACTAGTGTTACTGTGGTTGCTCCGAGGCTTTAACCGCAGCTTCACACTGAAGATGTATTTCAATTAATCCTTTGGGTTATTACATGACAGCGTGTGAAAGATGACTTCATGTCCATATTAGTTGACAGGCAACACATACATGCGCAGCCCGTCCCTGTTAGGTTGTTATTCATTAGTGGGGTGAGAACCCGCTCAGCGGACCTGAGTGCCACTGACATGGGTGGTAATTTTAATGGGAGAATTCCATTTTTAATTCCCCCGATTAGGATTTTTCAGCATTATTAATCCCGTTATCAGCGCCCAGCAGGTTGTCACGTCTGAAAGCAGCGGTCACTGAGAGAGAGGGAGAGAATGGGGGAGAGGGAGGGAGGCAGAGAGGGAGGGAGTGAGTGAAAAGAGAGATGGCTCATTCTGATTCTTGTCATGCTCGCTCCCTTGCTCCGGCTTTCTTTCCTCGCTCTCTTTATGTCTCTCTCTCTCTCTCTCTCTCGCTCTCTCTCTCTTCCTCTCTCACTCACTCTGACTCGCTTCCTTTTTGTGTGCACATGTGACACAGCAGCAGCAGAATCACGGAGGGAAGAATAGGAGGGAATTATAAAAAAGTTGAGTGAAATGAGGACAAGAGTGGATAAACATATCATATCATCCATTCTGTGTCTGCGTGTGTGTGTGTGTGTGTGCGCGCGCATGAGTGTGCGTGTGTGTGGATTTGCCAGTGGAGAGAGGAGAAGAGAGGATCTGTCAAAATGATGCAAAGTGAGATATGAATGTGAGATAAAGAACTGGCTAATTACTCCAGTTGTATTTGGCTACAACCGCGGCGCATTAATCATGTCGCCGCAGTGGGAAAGGGGAGAGCTGCTCTCGGCTGAAAACACCCAGTACTCCTCGAATACCAGCATGTAATAAAGAAAACGTGCCTGGTGGTTAAAGAAACTCCCAAGTCACAGTTGCACTTTCTCCCTGTATGGCTGACCAAAGTGTTGTTGGGGCCCTGCACGGTGCACTCTATTGTCATGTGTATCACGGACTTATCCTCACAATAGCCAGACAGATTACAGGGAACAATGACAGAATTACGATGACAATGGAGCTCCTGAGGTTGGTGTTGCTGCGAGGGGCTGGATTGTGACATTTCTAATTTGATTTTAGTGAGTGAGAGAGAGAGAGAGAGAGAGAGAGAGAGAAAGAAAGAAAGTGCGTGTGTGGGTGTCTGGCATTGGAAAAAGTGAGAGAGAGCGAGAGCGTCGGCCTCGGAAAAGAAAAACCCCTCTTGCTCCTCTGGACGCGGGGAGAGATTTATGTGTATTATGGAAGTGGAACAAAGTGTTTGGACAGAGCAGTTCTCCTCCAGTTCTCTTGGCAGAGCTGACTGTCTCAACGTCCAGACGGAGAAACCTCTGGACTGTGTGAATCCATTTGCCCCAACAGGACTTTGTGATTTGCTCCGTGAATAGCTTTATCTGTTTCACTGGTTCGAGTAGAACTGAATGTAAATGAGCAATTCGTACCCTTTTATTATTTTTGTATTATTTGCTAAATATGCCGTGCCCAATGAGAGTGCGTATACGTTCCTCGCCGAGCCAAATTGATAAGATCGTCCCAGTTCATTTGTTTGTACACTTCTGAATACAATATTTTAAGAATGTGTTCAGCTAACGTCTTCAGATTTGGTACAAACATGCTTTTGGTCAAAAGAACCAACCGATTAAATTTTGGTGGTCCAAGGTCAAAAGTTCAAGGCGTTGCTGCCAATTAGACAAAAGGTCAGGACGTACACCACATGTGATTCCTGGCTGGTCAGACCAGGCAATGATGTCACCCTTCATTTCCTGTTTAAAGTATTGTTCCTCCTATTTTTCTTCCTGCCGGGGTCCGGTTCCTGGCCCCTGTGACGGTCTACACCCGTCTCTAATGTCTTTCATATGTGTCCTGTATCCTTCAGCCTCGCTTGTAGAGCGTCTCCAGTCGTGTCCCAATTCAAGGAAAGCACACTTAAGGGAGAGAGCCAGCAAACTGAATAAAACCAGTATTCTGACAGAGTAGTCAGGTGGCCATGCCCTTTGGTGTATACCATCAGCTCCTCTGTGGAATTGAAACTGAAAAACTAATTGGAAACACCATCTCTCATGTTCAACTCTTCTTCACTGAAATGGAATGAATCCTTGGATTTGTTGGACAACAAAGTCTCTTGATTGAGCTTCCCTTGGCCAGGGCAGGAAGTCCCCTTTGAATTTGTGATGCACTTGGTCCATGATTGGGACTAGCAAAGTGTGTCATCATTGAATTTGGACACAGCCTCTGTTTTTCCTCTCCTCTTCTTCTTATTCACATTATTATTGGTGACCGACAGTCAACTTTCCATCCCAACATTTTGGCCCCTAGACAATGTGTCCACCATCACTATCAAATAAAGGCTAATGTCAATAAATGCCCCCTGTCAGCCACAAGTACATTGATAAGTAAGAACATTTTCATACATACTACACACACAAACACACACACACACACACACGATGATAATAGATGATGTGAAATAAAATTGATGATAAACATGGTCACATGAAAAAAACTTTTTTAATAATTAGTTTTTGATTATCAGTCTGCTTTTTTTTTTACAACTTCATTTATAACGTATAACTACTTGCACCAACTGTGAAAATAAATGAACAGTCTGTATATTTAGCAGCCCTTTCGGAAATGTCAGTTTACGTTCTCCTGATCCCCCCGTGTCTTGTCTTCCCCTGCAGTGTCTTCTATCTTCACTGTACCAAATGTCAAGCTGCAGACGGAGAGCGGGGACAGCATACAGGTGTGTGCACGAAGGAACAGTCATGGAAAGGCTTCCTCTGGCAGCAAACACTGACCTGAGGCAGTATACTGCACATGACTGCCTGACAGGTATGTGTTCATTAGAACTCGAGAAGCACTCACACTAACTATAGCTGCAGCAGAGGCAGCTGCTTTGTACACTCACACAGGGGAAATGAAGCCAGCAAATACAAGGAGAGATGATGTGGAAATGTCATGTGAATTCAAATGTTTTTCAGATTCCAAAAAATAACTGTGAATACACCTACATTTTTGTGAAGAGGTCTGTTTCTTTGCCGTGTCATAGCTACTCACCTTTCCATGTTTACGTGGACATCACTTGACTAGTGTTGAGTGGAGTTTATCTCTGCATGCTCAACATTCAGAGCTGATGGATGAAAGGTCAGCGTTAACAACAACATGGTCCAAAAATACTGTTTTTAAGATTATAGAGACGACATGATGTTGTAGCAGGCCTCCCCCTTTCTGCCTGCCAAAGTGTGGTCGGGCAAGAAACCAACAATGTGTACATTCCATAGACTGTATTTAAAGATGGACGTGGCGTCACCCGTTGGTTTCCGCAGAGTGCTTTTGAAGCAAATTGTGGGCGAGTCCCTTGTCGCCATCTTGCTGAATCCTAACTTCTCCTAGTTCCGGGTTCATTGAAAAACAGTCAGTAAGGTGGGACACACACAGAGCTGTTGTTGGCCCCATGGCACCGTCGCATCACCCGCCGTACGTGCCAGGTCGGCCCAGGTGTCAGTCAAGAGGACACTGCCTTAAGTATACGCAATTTCAAAACTTGAGAAAATAAAAATAAGATCATAAAAATCAGAAAACTGATTCAGACCAAAACCAAAGTTTGTATTGGGCTTTAAACATTTTTCATTCACCTCTAAAGTTGGCGGTTTTAACATGGGAATCTATGGGGATTTGCTCCTCTTTGCACTTTCTATTGTGCTTCATCCATCTGCACTGGAGGTTGCCCCTTGGTAAAGTCAGAAAAGATTTTACAAAATAATATACAAAAAATAAAAAATAAAAATAACTCCAAATAATCTCTTTCAAGTCTTTCACATTAGAAATATACTGAGTATATTCTAGAGGAAATATCCCCATCAACTTTTTTGCAGTTTTGTAGTTTCCCATCAGCTGGTACAGGTGTTACTCAATGAAATATTTGATCTAGTATTTTTTTGTTTGAGGTTTTATGTCACTGGACAAATGGGTATTTGTATATATTGAATGCTAAGAAATCTGCATGCTCAGATTGGCTGTTTGAAGCAGTCATGTCGAGCACCATCACTTATCTCCAACCCACCACAGTCCTTTTCTTTCAACACTGACGCCATGAGATCTGTGCTCTCCGCACTGAGGCAGAGAATGCAGTAATAGATGGAGGAATGGCTTTAAGTGGGTGAGGAGGGTGTCCCATTCATTACAGGCCCGGCTCTCATTCACCGCGCACATAAAGCAGGGCTATTTGCATGTAATAAGAGGTGCAGAGGCCAGGCACGGTGACAATGGCTGATCTAATGATGGACTCGGGGACTGTGAGGTCCACTGTGGGGCCACAACACGACGCCGAGGAGCAGATTATATCTATAATTACTGACAGGTGCAGATTCACTGCAGACACAGCAGCTCTGCTTACATTTAGATCAGCAGATTTTCAAACTATGTTGAGATGTTTTGTCTATAAAGTGTGCGTGCATTGTACACATGACGACGGAGGTGTAAAAGCCTTTTTGTTTTGCTATTCTAGTGAATATGTTTAAGTGGGTGGCGCGTCACACTGTGTGTGTGTGTGTGTGTGTGTGTGTGTGTGTGTGTGTGTGCGTGCGTGAAGGGTGGAAGTCACCCCACTGAGAGAGACGTGTCCTCTCAGCTGCTGCATTTAAATTGAAATCAGTCTCTTTGTGCAGGGCCCGTCCTGGAGCCTGACAGACTGTGAGAGCCTCCCTGATATCGGACTAATCCCCACACACACACACACACATTCAAAATAATACACTGACAAATTGCACACACGCACACACCAACGTGAAAGCCTATTTTACAATCTCAGCGCATTGGCTGAGATATGGATGTGAGAAAGGCACAGCAGAGTGAGGAAGGTGGATCAACAGAGAGCGATTGGCAGAATCCACAGTGATGGATTTAAGGAGATAGAAAGTGAGAGTATGCAAAGAGCATGACTTCAGTCTTTTGTTTCAGGCTCACTGTCTGTCTGTTTAAAACTCGAAACCAGGAGTGTCCAACTCATTTTAGTTCAGGGGCCACATACTGTTCGCCCCAATGTGATCTCAAGTGGGCAAGGTCAGTAAAACCATTGCATCATAACCAATAAACAATGACAACTCCAAATGTTTTCCCTTTGTTTTAGTGCAAAAGACAATGACTTTTTGCAGTTAATATCTTCTCTGTAATTTTTACACTTTGCAAAGTCATCTCGAGGGCAGCATCAGACCCCCTGGTGGGCCGATTTTGGCCCACGGGCCATATGTTTGTCACCCCTGCTCTCAACTGTCCTTTCTGATCACAAACAATATTCCTGAAACTATTGTGTTTTAAAACTTTTTAAGATCACAGTTTGTTTGACATATGTTCTTACAGCCGTCAAGCATTAAACCTGGAGGATGTTATCAAGACACGTGATGTGTGTTAAAGGATAAGATAAGATTTGGGGACCTCTGGTCAGTGAAGTTGCATGTTATATCCATCACCTCATCCTCACCCTCCTGAGCATGAACCTATGGTAGACTTCAGTTGTCATTAAAACTCAAAAGGGGTTTAGTATGTCCACTTTTACTACTGTAAAAACATGGTGGCCCCCGTAGAGAGGACCCACTCCTCATGTAAACATACATTAATGGGCTCAATTAAGGATAATGGAGACAAAACAGTACATTTAGGTGATTATAAATTCATGCAAAAGTCAGTATATAATAGTTTTGTAATATTTTCAGAAGAAAAATGACAGAAATCGTACACACTGCACCTTTAACGCACATCAGCCTATATTCCGAAATCATTGTTTTGCTGCTGGTGGTAATGGAAGTGAGCAAGAAGGAAACAAGGGGGGAGCGGAGGGTAGAGAGAGCAAGGGAATAAAGGAGGGATGGAGACAGAGGCTTTTGCAGGAGCAGGGTAGGGTTTCTTTTTGTCGAGGCAGCGTTGTATTATTTATAGGAGGTGGTGGTGGCAGGCTGCCTCAGACAGAGCGGAGCAGCCCCTCTCTCTTTTGTGGGTCTATTCCCAGTGGGCAGACTTTGTGCTGGCTGGATGGCTGCCTTTGAGGAAAGCCCGAGCAGCCATTGAGTGGAGAGTGAAGGCCGGGGCCTGACTCGCACCGCTTAGAGACGCCGCGACACTACAGCGCGACAATGTCTGTCACCGCCGCGGCCAGAGAGGAGAAGAAAGGGATGCAAGGAGAGTGACAGAGGGACTGGGGTGGGGGGGTAAAAGTGGGAGTGTTTAATTTTGGCAGGGAGAGAAAAGAGAAAAGCAAGAAAGGAGTGTTTTGTAGTGCGGGGAGAGAAAAGGCAGAAAGAGATAGGAGGAGTGGACCGACAAAATGGAGGCTGGGCTGGAGGAGAGAGAAAGGGCAGAAAGGGGGAAAGGAAGCAAAAAAAAAAAATTGCAGGGTCTCCTTTACAGTACCGCGCCGCACCGAGCTATGTTTATTCATGATGATGCATTATTCACAAGATGAGCTGATGCAACGCTTTGGCGAGAGGAGGCAACAGTTCCCGCGTCAATCCTCTCAGTGACCGCACGGTTCAAGCGCGAGTCACAACAACAAGTGGGAGCCGGTGGCCCCATCGTCTGTCGGTATCGGCTCGTGTGGGAAGAGTCGGACGGCTCGCTCACAGTCGGAATACGTAACAAAGCATGAAACATTGATTGAGTCAGGGAGCAACAAGCAACACGAGGGAGGTAAAAGCTTGGCGCCTCGGTCCAAACACGAATTCGGTCGGTTGAAAGAAAGTCCTCCGACGCATTGTTGCACATTCGAATAGCTGGGCAATGCGCTTTCCCTCGGCTGAAGTGAAGCAGTTCACTCATTGTGGTGGTTATCTACAGCTCAATGAGGACTCGTTCCTACCAGGACAAATTACAAGACATTTTTTTCACTTAACGTATTCTCTGTCCAGTTGTGGTGCTTTTGATTCACGCGAGCAGCTCCTGCCCAGACCCACATCCACCCCGTCAACCTAATACAGGACCATTTCTCTCTGTAATCTGTCAATATACAACCTGTGGACCCAGCTGAACTTTTACACCATTTAAAGTTATAGACGCACTTTCTCTCCTGCAGATACAGGATTGGGACTCCATCAATAAAACACTGTCCTACTTTCTGACATTGTTAGAAATTGCAAAAGTGATAGCTTTGTCTTGTGAGCTCCTTTTCTCCAGTTCAGTCTCTTCTTGACTTCCGCTCTGATCGAAATTGCCAGGAGCTATTTTGACTCTTGACCAGACTTGGGCATTTCACCGTCTGGGGGCCATGTCCATGAAGTCGAGTACGGGCAGCACTGTTTTATACATGAAGCTAGAATGTGTGGTGAGTCTTTCACAACAAGCTGAACCATTCCAAAAATGGCAAAATGGCATAAGCGACTGCCAGAGAGTGAATAGTATGTGAAGTATTCATCTGATATTGGCAAATGGAAGAGGGTTAGAATACTAAGTCAGTCATGGTTAAATAAAACTGATGCCTCCCTGATTTGAGACCCAGCCCTTGTGTTCACTGGACCGTACAGTCAAATTATTACAAGAAGGAAGTACACTTTGCGCTCATCATGACAAAACCCGAAAGTATTAGCATCTGCCCCTGCAGCTTTAATTCTGCAGAGCATTTCAGGCGATGCCAGATCATTGTTTTGGTTTTATGGCAGATTAACTGTGGTGGTGGAGGAACTGAAAGACAAGTGAACACAAGACTCATATTTATTGTGTTGCTATAAACATGAGTCCCACCACATTGTCTGTTGGATGCTTGGGTGAACCATTATTTACTGCTATAATGTGAATAGTGTGATTTTTGCTGGACCGCTGAAGTGACTGATGATTAGGTCAATACCTCTTACCTTCCTCTGGAGTGTATCTTTCATGCATATCTTTCATTTCATTCTCCACTCCTCACATTCAGAACATCGCAGAAATCCCTAAAG
>JAFBJT010033290.1:0-10893 GCA_016785325.1 Chascanopsetta lugubris | reverse complement strand
AAAATAAAAAATGGAAGAGGGTTAGAATACTAAGTCAGTCATGGTTAAATAGAACTGATGCCTCCCTGATTTGAGACCCAGCCCTTGTGTTCACTGGACCGTACAGTCAAATTATTACAAGAAGGAAGTACACTTTGCGCTCATCATGACAAAACCCGAAAGTATTAGCATCCGCCCCTGCAGCTTTAATTCTGCAGAGCATTTCAGGCGATGCCAGATCATTGTTTTGGTTTTATGGCAGATTAACTGTGGTGGTGGAGGAACTGAAAGACGAATGAACACAAGACTCATATTTATTGTGTTGCTATAAACATGAGTCCCACCACATTGTCTGTTGGATGCTTGGGTGAACCATTATTTACTGCTATAATGATGTGAATAGTGTGATTTTTGCTGGACCGCTGAAGTGACTGATGATTAGGTCAATACCTCTTACCTTCCTCTGGAGTGTATCTTTAATGCATATCTTTCATTTCATTCTCCACTCCTCACATTCAGAACATCGCAGAAATCCCTAAAGTGTGTTCATACAAGGGTGGCACCACAAACAAAGTGAGGTGTCATACGTGTGTTTAAAAATGTGTAAACTTTTGGACCAACCTCAGTGTCTCCCTCAAGCCCAAGTTTAGAAGAAATTTAAACCATAATCCAATTTTTGCACTTTGACCATCCATGGTCCAGACGTGCACTTATGTTTACTGGTGCATCTGCATGTTTCTGCATATATTTTTCTTAATTCCTCCACATCCTGCTGGTATCATAGATATACACACACACACACACACACATATATATATACAAATAGCAAATAAATCTCGATCTAAATACTACCCTCGGGCAAGGCACTGAACAGCTGACAGTGAATGCTGGTTCTACATAAAATAGCTGTGAGTGAGTGATTGAGTGAGTGACTGAGACTTGTGCTGTTTCCCTATTGTTTTGTATTCCTACTTTCAAGGTATCGCCTCTGTAATGGGCGTTCCGTTCCAGCTTCCCCAGTAAAACCATTACAGATGGTACCGAAGGCGGTGACACGCTTGGTGTGTGATCAACCCAAAACAAATCACGTCACTCCATCACCTATGGACCGCCACAGCAATTTCAAATCACTGATGCTCGCCAACTGGCTGATTTCGGGGTCTACACTTTTTTGTTTTGTAGTCTTATAATCTCCTCAATACCAAATCTCCTCAAGAGAGCGTCTCCTCCCATAACATCTTCATGACACCAACAGGCTATTCTTTTACCTTCATCATTTTGTCTTACCCCAGTTTCCTAAAAACAAACAGTATTTTACCCCAGGGCCGGTGCAATCTCGCTGACTTTGGATATAATGTTGGATGCCGCAGCAGCCAGACTCAAAAAATCTGCATACAACTCATGTGAATTATCTTCATGAGGCTCCAGTATCATTTAGGAATGATTTTGCTGACTATTCTAAACTTGCACCAAGGCTCATCTCTGATGTATTATGCCTCAGTCATTCGCTGAAGTCCTCACTGAAGGCTCTGCTTGCTATTCCATGGTCCCCTCTTAGCACCACCAGAGTTGTCCTTCAATCTCGTTGTACATTGTGCATAATGACAATAAAGGCATTCTATTCTATTCAGAGGTGACCAAATGCTCTCTGCCATGGTTCCGCGTCTTTGGAGAAATCTCCCCATGGAGATCCACCTGGCAAGCTAAAGCTACTCTCTTTGATTTTTATTCTAAAGAGTTACTTTGTGGAGGTGGCCCCTCCTTCAGCTTCTGAGTCCACCGACAGGTCGTGTATCCAATCCATCCACGAGTCTGATCTAGACTGATTTGATCTCAGAGGTGTCTTGAGTGAGCTGAGCCCCTGGGATCAGATTAGAACCTATATTTCCATTGAACAACCAGCAACATCTTTGATTGATTTGATTCAAATACATAATTTATGTTTGTTTTCTTGTGTGAGCTGCTCTGACAGCTGATGTCATGCTGTTCTCAGTGCCACTGCCGGCCGGCTGCCTGGCCAGGGTTCACAGAAAGCAGCAGCCTCTCCATCCACTCTGTTTCTGTGTAGTCAGCCATCGCAGGTCAGTGACAGGACACTCTGGCCCCGAAGCGTCACTGTGTCACTTTGAAGATAACAGCTGCAGGCAAAGCTGGACAGTGGTGTCTGGAATGCAGAGGTGCCAGCTCTTTATCTTACTGCATACTCACAGACACACACACACACACACACACACACACACACACACACACACACACATCCCATGTTTCATCTCACTGCCCATGCTGCCGTTTTTTGGGGGTCTAAAAATGCAGGAAAACCCACATGGCTTCAAAGGCATATTTTTGGCTCTGTGGCAGGAAGGAATAGATTTGTGCAGTGCACAAAACGACCTGTCAGGAAGTGTTTTTTCAAGGTAAAGGACAAAGTGATTTAAAGTATATCCCTGCTGTGAGCCTGAAGGGGGTGGGGGGTGGGTGACGTGGGTAGAGGAAAGATAACCAGAGGCGTATCTTTGAGGAAATGGAGAGCCTTCAGTCAAAGCAGCCGGGTTTACTCTGCTGCTGCTGATGCACAGTTGCAGTGCCTGTCAGTTGTCTGGACCTACATTCCGACATGTCCTAGATGTAAACTGCAGCTCTGTGGTATGTGAATGTGGTCACATTTCAGCTATGTTTGACTCAGCACTTAAAGGTGCAGTGTATATACGATTTTGGTCAGTTTTGTTCTTCTAAAAATATTACAAAAAATCACATACTGACATTTTCATGAATTTATATTCACATAAATCTGTGCATTTTTACCCTAAAATGAGCCCATTAATGCATATTCTCATGACGAGCAGGTCCTTTCTGTGGGGGCCGCCATGTTTCTACAGTAGCCCAGAGTAGATGTACTAAACATTGTTTGAGTTTTAATGACCACTGACGACATAGGTTCTCCTGCATGCTCAGAAGGATGAGGGTGAGGTGACGGATACTACATGCAACTTCACCTCTAAAATCGTACACACTGCACCTTTAACAGACATGGATGAAGAGATGTCAACAACAGTGACGACTCATCAATATTTGTGGTTGTGTTCAATATCATGGAAGCCATTATGGATGTAGTCTTGCATACCCATACACTTCATATAGGTTATTTTGTCTATTTTTTTTTTTTTTTAGATAAACCACAATATATTTGACGAAATAAGTATAATAACCAAATCGTCCATAGATGTGGTACCAGTAGTTGTAGCAGGAGCATGTCAGGCGGTGATGAAGAGGACGAGTGGAAGAACAATCAGAGTTATTCAGACCCAACACGGTTTAAGTCACAGCTGTTGAGACATAACATAGCAGTGCTAAAAAATTTAACTAATAAAGTCCTCCTCTTTGTTTTTCACTTTCTCGCTCCCTCTCTCTGGGCAGGGGGATGATTGACAGGCAGGAGGATTGGATGTGATGAGGCATGCTCCATCAGATGGTTCGGAGAGAGGCATAGTTAGGCAGTAAAGACGTAAAAGAAAGAAGCAGAAGAGAAAATAGGGTGGGGAGGTCTAGGAGGAGGTGGAGGGGGACGGGGAGGAGGGTTGTGGTCGGTTCATGGTTCCCCCTGAGCACACACTGAGACTCAACTGTGAACTTCTTTCTCAGAATTGGAGATGGAGGAGAGGAGGGAATGAAAGATGAGAAAATGGAGGAGAGGAGGAAGAGGAGGAGGGGGGGGAGGAAAGGACTGGAATTACACTTGGAATCACACTCACACAGTCCCTCTATATGCCCCACATCGCTATCAGACAACCCAGTCACACACACTGCAGTGTGAAACAGCAGCCAGGGGCAATTTGGGGACACCGGCAGCAGCAGAAAAGCCGGGGATGGATCGACGCCGAGGATTAGTGGTCAACCTGCTCTGCCTCCTGAGTCGCAGCTGCACTGAGGCTGCAAAGGAGGAAGAGGGGGAGGAGGAGGAGTGTTCCAGGAGGCACAGGGATTGATTTCATGACTAATCTATTGATCAGTGGAGGCAGCAGCTACAATTGGGCTGACGTGTGGGAGGTGATCTGACTCGCATTAGCCTGAGCTCCCCTCAGGTCACAATAAGACACTTTTTTGTCCTCGGCATCCATCCATCATCCATCATCCATCCATCCATCATTCATCATCCATCCATCCATCATTCATCATCCATCATTCATCCATTTATCCATCCATCCATCCATCCTATCAATCCATACTTCCCCTGCCCCCCCCCTTATAATATTGTTTCCCCTCAAAATATCATTCTAACCTCTTGGATCCAATTGTTTTTGTTATAGATATATTTCCTCTGGTGTCAGAGGATCTTATCTTACAAGTGCAGTGCGTAAGATTTGGTGACATCTAGAGGTGAAGTTTCGTGTTGTATCCATCACCTCACCCTCACCCTTCCGGGCAGCAGGAGAACCTATGGTTGCCCTCTGTTGTCGTATGTTTAGCACATAGAGAAGACCCGCTCCTCGTGTAAATGCATATTCATGGGCTCATTTAAGGGTAATGGGTAAAGAATCAGACATTCAGGAGATTATAAATTCATGAAAATGTCAGCATGTGATTGTTTTGTAATATTTTTAGAAGTGACAAAATCTCACACACCTTCAAGTTAGAAAATCCAATCATCAAAATCGTAACGTGAATCTGAACAATGGGGAGTTTCTTCCAGCAATGCAAGACAAAGTCCCAGATCTTTTCCTCCCCTGCTCCCAGTTTTCTTCTCCTCCTCGTCCCTCCGCCATATGGCTCTCCCTAATGAGCAGCGCACCTCCTCTTTTTTGCGCCTCCAAAAAGGAAAAGGAAAATGCAATTCCTTCTTATGTGCGGCAGCCAACAAGCTCCTCTACGGCAGCAGATCTGGACCATCTCATCTCAAGCGAGTGAATTAGTTTCAAATGAAGTATGCTAATGAGTTTAACTTTGTCTGCCTGCCATTTGAAACGAAGCTGCAGGATAATGAGCTCAGCTCAGATTGATACAAAGAGGGATGTACCTTCTTTCTTTTTTTGCAGAGACTGAATGTAAGTAACTTCCTCTCGTGCATCAAAATGTCTCACCTAGACTGCAGTGGCACATTTTCTGTGCTGTACGGCTGAATTTGGAAACTGATGATTATTGCTGGTCTAATCTGAGAGATTGGAGCATCACTTTACAGAAGCGCAACTCAAGGTTTTGTTCTTGGAAACTGAAACG
The DNA here is from genome assembly GCA_016785325.1 of Chascanopsetta lugubris. Classification (NCBI taxonomy): domain Eukaryota; kingdom Metazoa; phylum Chordata; class Actinopteri; order Pleuronectiformes; family Bothidae; genus Chascanopsetta; species Chascanopsetta lugubris. The sequence continues at coordinate 5,703 of JAFBJT010033290.1, read as the reverse complement.
GGCTTCCAATAGTGCGCATGTCGCTGTGGTGGTTTGAGTCTTTGCTCGTTGCAGCCAAACAATCTCCAAAAATAGCTGGTCTTTCTGAGAATGCTGCGGGAATTCTATGATTTCACTCCTAAACGGGTTTGTTTTTAACATGATTCAAACACTGACGTCCAAGAGAATCATGTGCAGTCACCAGATCTTGACCCAATTCTTTGATTTGTCAATAAGCTGTGTTAAATGCCCAACCACTCTCCTACAAACACAAGTATGTGGGGATGTAACTTTCTCCTCATCTCTTGCACCACTGCATTTCAGATCTGTAGAACATGTGAAATACATCTCTGGTGCAGACACAAAACATCCAGTGATTATTACGGTAGAGGTAATTGCTGTGATCTTTCTGACCACAGGCCCTGGTCGGACCAGGTGCAACAAGGCGCAGCTGCATGGCACAAAGTGGAAGGGAGGCTCATGCATCATTAGGAGGATTACAGGAGCAGCAGGTGGAGCAATCACATGAGCTCCTCCCTCCTGCTTCCAGATCAGCAGGGATGGAGGAGGACAGAGTTCTTAGGGAAGGAAAACAAGTTCAACAGCGCCTAAAATGACATATCATATATTTCATATGTCATCACACATCATATCGTATAACTGGAAAAAATAGATGCTGCTGGTCGACACCAATGGGCCCTAGAGATATTAGTGTGTACACTATAGTGATGGCTTCTGTTTTTAAGGTCATAGAAGTAATGTAGGGAGGAATGTAAAGATTGTCCAGGGCATGATCCTGGAAAGGTCACAAGGTCATCACAGCATCTCTCAACATTTTCTGGAAGCACTCAGAAATGTTTTAAATTTTCACTTGAGAGATATACTGACTGTAAAACGTCTTACAGGGCGTTAAATCTAGTCTGTCCTGAGGTGATGGATGCTGACATTAGGCTGAAGAGTCGGGTTGATATAATGCTGTGATATCTGGTTGTACACATAAGTGGACCAGTGTACCAGACTTGGCAGATGGAACACTCCATTGGTCAATGTCATGACCTCTGAGTGCTTCCATCCAACACTTCACATGCTTCAGTCAGCAAAACCTCATGCGGTTGGACAACAGAAAGGTCTGTCTTATTTGCCTCTGTTTATTATGTGTGGTTGCCACGATCACACATCAAACTATGGGATGTCTCTTGGATGTGTCTTTGTAACATTAACAGCTATAAATCCAACACTTTCCACAGTACTGACTTTTTTTTCCTTTTCCAAAGTTGTAAAACTTTGATTTACAGATCAAAGCTCTAAAAATGTTTTGGCATCTGATGACTCACAAAACTTATGGACACACGTATATGACTCAAATATTCTCTCCTGGATCACTCTTTCTGTTTTCTTCACTTTGATCTCAACAATCCCAACTTAAGATCTGAACTCTTGCTCTGGTTTCCTTCAACCTGTCTCACCCCTCACTGATTCACACTTGAACTTCAGATTGCCTTAGCCCGAAACAAGCTAGCTGCATTTTTTGAACAGAAAATCCCCACGATTGTGTAAATGTTATTTTCTGTGCTAACGTGATTTAAAAGGCTGAAAAGTGATGACACGTGCAACAGTGGGAAATTGTTGAAATTAATGTTACAGCTTTAGGCAAAATAAGACTTCACCCAAAAGAGTGGTTTTTCAGTGTCTCACACTGGTTGTTGGCTCGGGCTCAGGGATCTTGTGACCGCTGTACCACACCAGATCTGTTTTTCCCAGCCTTCATTGGCGAGCCCAGGCAGGAAGTCAGCAGGAGACTGACTTGATCCGAATTGGACACGACTCACAAATTATACACTCGTGGGGAGTCTGCGTGTTAACAGCACACAGCAGCTCTGTATATGAGTGAGGGGCTCGGAAACACTGGCCCCAGTATACGTGAGCCCACACTGCAGGAGAAGAGAGTGGATGTGAGTGCAATGAAAGGGAGGAGTGTTAAAGGAGAAGCAGGGGGAAAGCTGCCCTGCCGTTTGGCCTGTTCAGAGAAACTTTGACGAAATGTGATTATTAAACGGCGTTTGAAGTTGTGGTCGGTAGACAAGCTCCCATACAGTGAGATGTGGGGCAACTCTGGCTGAGGGTCAGGGGTTCGATTTTTGCCCCCCACCCCTCCCGCACCCCATTCCGCACCCTTGGGCAAGACACTGAACCCCACATTGTCCCATGTACTCGTAGATACAAAGAGCAGCAAATAGATGCAGGGTATGAAAGTTTGTGTGACTGGGTGAATGTAAACTGGACTGTAAAGCGCTTTGAGAGGTCTTCAAGACTTTAGAAAGCGCTATATGAAAACAGAGCATTTACCATAAATGGAATACTATATTCAAAATTAGGTTTTTATTCGCATACATTATCATCATCACAAACAGTCACATGTTTTTTAGTTTTGTTGCATAACAATAAGCTATTTTTATCCTCCTGGAACATTTTGGGGCGGGCGCTACCCACTCGTTCAGCTGCTTGTTGCTCATTCCACAAATCCTTGTTGTACCTTGTTGTAAAGGCAACTAATCAGGTTTTCCAACAGTATTAAATACACTCCAGTTGGTGTTATTCAAGGGGATGATTGATGGGCTGAAATGATGTTTCCAAGCTTTTATTGAGGAGTTTTAGTTGTGTTTCCTTCCAGCATGTACGGCTATGGTCCCTATGGTGTAAAACAATAAAAAGCAGAGCTGTAACTGCATTCTCACATTAATATGCCCATACCCATCTGAAGCTCATTACCCCGACCATGGTGCCGTGCCTGACTATCTGAACCAGGTGCCAACCAGCAGTGCTCCAGCTTTATCTAGACCTTGCAGGGTTTTGGTCCAGAGCCACACTTGTGTCTGCTTGTCTTTTGTTGCAGCAACACTGTCCTTTATTCTCTCCAACCATCCTTCCATCTCCCCAGTAGAATGGACTAGGAGTTTTGATACTGCTTTAGCTGAGCCCACAGAGGTTGTTCTGTTCATACAATAAGTCCACAAATATATCTGAATATAATTAGGTTCATTGAGTCTGAAGTTGCCAAAAGCATGGGCTAGTTTCCCCTGCACAAAAGTATCTGTATTTTAGCGATGTAACCACATCGCGCATGAACCATCTCCAATGTTCAAAGGTTCTCCAAATGGTGATGACTTTTCTGAGGAGGAGCCATTGTTTTTCTTAATGAATGGGAGAACGAGGTTAATGTCATACCTCCAAAGACACTTTGTTGAAAATGCTTTCCGTCAAACATATCTGATCTTATCTTGAGCAATTTTGCAAGTTTGAATGGGAAACGCGATCATGTTGCCAACAACAATCTCAGGTACATTTCTCTATAATGGGGCTCGAGCCAGAAAGGCTCATGTGCCACTTCTGGGTCCAGAACCTTGTTTTGAACCAACCAGCATGTTCACACCAAAAGAAGTTGATTCTAAGCCATAACTAAAAAAAAAAAAGTTGGTCCTTACTTGTATATAGAGACATCATCTGTAGCCATTGTCTTAAAAGGTTCATGCTTGACAGTCAGATACGAAAACCAATGCGATCCATCACCGTGACACTCAAGACGCAGTTATGTTTGCCCCTGTCCATCTCGTACGTTGAGCAATGCCTCCATTGATGATGGAGGGTGTAACCTTGGAACAGAACTCTGGTTCTGCTTCAGCTGGTATGAATGCAGAGGCTGGTTCACCCAAAGGAGCCGGTGCCAGAGGCAGATCTGTGTGTGTCTGAAAAGCAGCATATGGTCACACAACAGCTCCGAATCCATGAAAACAATAAGTCAGTCTCACGGCTTCAAACCAAAAAGGTATTACATCACCTTTGGCTGAAATCAAAAACATGTGCCAACAGTTAAACTGAAGTTCAGAGCAGCCATTAAACCACTGCGTTCAATCTGCATGTGTTTTAAATAACCCTGAACCTCCTCATGTTTGAGCCACTCAGGTGCAGGAAGCTCTTGAAATAATGAATCATTGTTGATTCCCTGAACTTGATTGTTTGGAATCTTCCAATGTGAGTTTGAAGTTGCACATCTGCTCCATGACGCTTGTCAGGAAGTTTGTACTTTGTTACGCTGAAACAAATGTCCATGAAGTAATGCTCTAACATAAAACCCAATCACGTACCCTGTCAGAGTGGAGGTAACAGTGTCATTTCCTGTGTATTGTATTATTTCAATACATTATATTGGTATCATGTAAATTCATTTTTATTGGATTTGTTTAATAGTATTTAAAGGTGCAGTGTGTAAGGTTTGGTGACCTCTAGAGGTGAAGTTGCATGTTGTATCCATCACCTGACCCTCACCCCTCTGAACATGCAGGAGAACCTATGGTCGACTTCAGTTGTTATTGAAACTCAAGAAATGTTTGGTACGTCCACTTCTACTACTGTAAAAACATGGCGGCCTCCATAGAAAGGACACCGCCCCCCCTCATGTAAACATTCATGTATGGGCTCATTTTAGGGTAATGGGGGGAAAAAATAAAACATGTACATGATTCTAAAGTCATGAAAATGTCAGTATGTAATTTTGTTATATTTTTAGAAGTGACAAAAATAACCACAATCTTACACACTGCCCCTTTTAAAGAAGCCAGACTTAAAGTGTCCGTTCACGCTCTAATTACACAAAGAGAGGTGTTTTTGTTCTTTCACCCTCCCGGTCGAGAGCGAGTCCTGCAGTTTCAGTTTAATTGGCTGAGGTTTCCTCACACATCTGTCCTCACCTCGACACAATGGAGACAAATCAAGTTTAAAGAGTAGAGTTCAAAGCTTTCAAACGAATTAACTTGGGAGAAAAAAAATCAACAGTAACTTGTGTTCTGAAAAAGTTTCCAGCCCCCAAACATCCAACGTACCCGGTGCACTTTCCTTTGGAAGTGCCTGTGTTAAACAGCGGTGTGATTTGTGGACGCCGGACAAACGACTCGACATGTTGGCATATAGAAGCACCATGTGTGGACAGGAGCAGGGGCAGGAGGAGGAAAAAAAGAAGCATGTTTTGTATCGGCGCTTTCGCCTCCCGCTTCACTGTGGTCCGTCTGGGTTGAGTAGAGTCTCGGAGGCCAAAGGTTTTCCTGGCAGGGCCTCCCTCCGCTGATCCTCTCCGGGCTAAATACAACCCAGCACCTCCCTGTGGCCCTCTCCATGTCTTCCCATGCCCCAGCCAGTCTGCTCTGTAATGGGTTCACTCTCCCATACAATCCTTTCACTCCTCAATGCCCTGAATATCCCATTCGCTGCCTTTCTGTCTGATCGACAGCCCCCCCCCCCCGCACCACCACCACCACCACCCCTCCTCCTCCTCCCCGTCCTGCCCTCCTAGTCCTTTCACCCTTCCTCCACCCCTCTCTCTCTCTCCCTCTCTCTCCCTCTGTCTCTCGTCCCTTCAGAATTGTGTCCATGAAGTTGAGAAGAAGGGGACTGATGTGTTTCTCAGCGGCTGGTCTTGTCTGATGCCGCGAAACCATCCCTCTCCCACGGCGAGCCAGTTATGTTTGACTTTGTCTCGCCGAGCTTCATACCGAGCCCTTTGGCCCCGTAATGGAGGCTCAATCCGCTTGTGTAGCGAACCCCGCTCAGAGCGTGAGTGCTTTTTGAGCAGCAACATGTGTAAACTTTGTACCGCGCAGTTTCCCTCCGTGGCAGTTCTGACAGCGAACAAAGCGGCAAAACGGCGGCCGTCGGACACGCACATGCGCAATC
>JAFBJT010033288.1:51398-64349 GCA_016785325.1 Chascanopsetta lugubris | reverse complement strand
TTTACTTTGGAAGTGTATATCTTCCTGCTCTGCGACATAACTTCCTGTTATATGCATGAGTGTGGATCTCTATCTACCGGCTCGTGGTCGTTGTTGTCTGCGGTGTGTTGTGATCGCTCTGCCCAGTGCATGAAGTGAGGTCGCAGAGAGGTGATGTCTTCAGCCGGAGGATCCTCCGGAGGGATCCACGGTCTCCTCCTCAAACTTCACGAGTGTCTGTCGGATAAAGACACCCGAGCAGCGGCTCTGACATGTCAGGACACAGTGGAGGATCTGGGGCAGGAGTGCATGTTAACCACAGCCGAGAATGAGCTCGGTAAGGCGGCTAAGTGCACCACTTACTGCCCTTGTCTACGGCTCAATGGGAACTTTTTTATTTTGAACCAGATTCCCCTACTAATCCGTCAGTTTTAAGTTTCATATTCGTCTCTGTTGTGCTTGCGTGCTAAAGCTCTACACGATATGAAGACGTTTTGATTTACGGAAACCACTCTAACGTTCGTCTGACAGAAAACAGTCAAATATTATTTTAATCAGGACGTTTCTGTTGTTTGCTTCTTCCGCCAAAACTACGACTTGGTGGGCGGGTACGCCCAATCAGAAAAAAATTTCTTTAACCACGTGACCGAAACGAACCAATCACCTTCGCAGTATGGGCCTGTCATGGCTGCTGTGGAGGTGCGCTGTGCACAAAGAAAATAATACACGGAGTGATGCAGCAATTCAAAATTCTGAAACTTTATTTATTCAGCAATATAAACAGGAAGTGCTACATACAACAGAACACGATATGGTTGAAATATACAAAGGAACAACAACAACAATAATAATCAGTGTAACACACTTTCGACTTGAGTTAAAGGTGCAGTGTGTAGAATGCAGATGGTCTCCAATCAACAATCATTAAACATTTTATAATCATAATTAGGATAGTCTGAAAGTAATTGTTTTGTTTTCCCTAGAATTAGCCTTCTACACCTACATCATAGCAGGTCCTCCTCCATGGCGGCTGCCATTTTTCTACAGTGGCCATGAATGGACAAACATAACACTTGTTCAGATACAAAGTTTTGACTTTGTTTTAAGGTGATACTTGCTTTTCCTAAAAAACTTTGATGGGTGTTGAGAGAGGTAATTCATTGTAATGAATTGTCCAGATGGAACCTGTACAAATGTATGAACATTAATACATGAGCCTGTCTGTTTGATTCCATCTGACAGTTTTACAGACGTCCCTGTTGTTCTCCAAAGACAACGGACTGCTCATCTTCCTCAAGGCGTCCCTGTCTTCAGACGAGGTCAGTATCACAGGGCCTCCCCTGACGCGATGACTCAGCAAAATAAGGGGTGAAAAAACACCGTCATGAGTATGACACTGTTTTCCAGCTCCGGGACACTCGGGTTAAGATCCTGTTTTTCTTGGGGACCTTCTTGGACAAGGTGTCGCGCAGAGTCAAAGGCTGGGAGAGAAATTACGCCACTGACATAAAAGTATGGTCTTTTGTTCCATAGCTTTTGTCTGTGTGTATATGTATCTGTGTCTGTAGTGGATTTCAAATTAGATTATTATTATTGCAACATATCATGTTATATAAAATCCACCTTATAAGTACATTAGTCATATATCAAAGATGGATTTATGTAATTATGATATCGTGGCATATTGTACATCACAGCATCATCCCTGATATGATAACGTGCATATCATATATTACATTTGTGCATGTACACCTCGTCTAATGTTTTGATCCGGTGTGTTTGTAATACAGGACACTTGCATGGTGGTGTATATAAAAGATAAAGTGGCCAAAAGTCGAACTCAAGTCCTGGAGCTTCTCATTAAGGTCGGTGTTTCCCTTAAAATGAGCATCATGATATAAGCTAATATTATTGTATACAATTGTTTACAGGGTTCCCCCTCTTCTATCTGACATCTGTGAATATTTACTCATCTATTTCACCTTCTGAAACATCCACGCTTTGCGCAGCTTCTCCAGTCGACAAAGTCTTCCAGCGTCGCTGCCGACTTCAGAATCTGTGAGATGTTCGACAAGTTTTACAGCGAGTTGTGTCAGAAGAGCAAACTTCCAGACTCGGGTGAACATTTGTTTGATCTCCACTGAGAATGACTTCCCTCATTATTATCGTTATCGCTTCGAGTGACTTCCCTGCTCTGAAACGTGGATTTCTCGACTTCTGGGACAGTGCTGGGCAAAATCTACGAGTTGCTGGGAGTCCTCGCCGAGGTTCATCCCAGTGAGATGGTCAACAACTCTGACAAACTCTACAAGGCCTACCTGGGCGAGCTGAAGGAGCAGGTACGGCGCTCAGACAATCAATCACTTTCAAATGAACATCCTGATTTGTCCTGGATCACCTTGACATTTTCCACCAGGGCTCCACAAAAAGAGTTCAGGCAAGAAGACCTCATTCAAATGTTGTCTTCTTTTATTTTGTCAGATGACGTCGTCAACCAAGGAACCCAAACTTTTTGTCGTGGCTGGATGTTTGATTGGAATCACTGCTCTGATGGTCAACTTCTCTAAAAGCATGGAAGAAGGTTTGTGCGAATGATCCAGAGGAAATGTGACTTCAGGGGAAGGTTGTCTGATTGATTTCTTTTTTTGGGCTCATATGCAAATGATTGTTGACTGGTGTGATGTGACAATAACTGATGTTGATGGATGTTGTTTGGGCTGTTGGCAGTTCCTCTTTTTCTCAGCCATCAATCTTCATTTGCATATGCATACAGAAGATAAAGGATTATGGCAATGTCCTCTTAAAGTGCATTGTGTGATGAATGATCATTTATGAATGAATACACATCACCATGTTTTTCTCACAAGTGCGACACAAGCATGTTGTTCCTCTAAGGCTTTCTGATCAATGGTCTTGATGTGTGTGTCTCTTGCAGATCCAGCAGTATCAAAGGAGATTTTTCAGTTTGCCCTAAAGGCCATAAGCCCCCAGGTGTGTCCACCATCCACTAAAGCATATGATTCACTCAGAGTGGGACTATTCAACATGCATCTTCTTAGAAATAAAATACATGAGAGTATGCTGTTATGTAATATGACCCTGGCTTCTTGTTTTTGTTTTTTTTAATATATTTTGAAAGACGGAAATGACTCGTTACGCCGTCACATTTGGTGAGTCTCGGCGTTTCTATGGCAACACAAAGGCAAAAAACCTGGGAAAGACCCAACAACATATGTGACTGTGTGTTTGTCCCAAACAGCTGGTCTGAGGCTGTTTGCCAGACACGCCTCCCAGTTCAGCAGCTGCCTGATGGATCACTACAGGGCTCTGTTCGACGTCATGTCCAAGCTCTGCGGACACATCAACGGCGAGATGAAGAAGACCAGTTACTCTGCTCTGGAGGCTTTCCTCAAACAGGTGAACGCACACCTGGGCCGGATCACACAATTACACGGACCACAGTTCACAGTGACTTGAAACTTTCTATCATATTATAAAACAGCGGAGGAGGCCTTCAAACCCCCCTCTGCTGGCCTAAACACAACATGTTTCCATCGATTTGTACCAAGTGATTCCTGACAGTCCATTCCCTCTTCATTGCACAGTCCTCCCCCATGGTTGCACTGCTTCCACTCCTCTATCTCTATGTCAAGAGTTTTTATCTAATCATATTTCAGCCGTTACGTGTTGCCAGGCAGAGATTGAGGCTCCATTTGGTCTCGATTAACATATTTGTTGTCATGTTATTTATGAATGCCATGATCATTGAGTCCTATCATAATATGCACGGTCCAACAGAGTACAAACCAAACTCTTCGACTCCGTGCCACTGATGTTTAATAGTGACATTTTTTTCCAGGTCGCTCTGCTGGTGGCTGAAAACTCTGAGGAGCATAAAAGCAAGCTGAAGTTCTTCATGCAGAAGTTCTGCAGCATCATCAAGACGATAGACTCGACGCACAAAGAGCTGTCCATCGCCATTCGAGGATACGGATTCTTTGCTGCCGTACGTGTCCTCACCTCCGTCCTTGATCTCAATCAACGCCAGTGTCTTGCGCCCGGAATGATGCATCTACACTCTCGTCTTTCTTTGTAGCCGTGCAAGAAGGCCTGCCCTCAAGACGTGAACCTGATGTACACGGAGCTGATTCAGCGCTGTAAGCAAATGTACCTGACGGAGTCTGACGGGGAGGACGACACCTTCTACCAGCTGCCCAGTTTCCTGGACTCCATCGCCAGCGTCCTGATTCACCTGGATAAGGTAAGGAACCCCGCCGACGCCGCGCACACCGCAATGTCCCGCGGCACCAGGAGCGGGGAGCCTCAACTTGCGCCTCGTGTCCCTGGCCTCAGGTCCCAGAGGTGTACACCCCACTCCTGGAGCGCCTCCTGGTGGTGCAGATCGACAGCTTCCCTCAGTACAGCGAGAGGATGCAGACGGCGTGTTGCCGGTCCATCCTGAAGGTGTTTGTGGCCGTCACCTCCAAAGGACCTGTGCTGTGGAGCTTCATCGGCTCAGTGGGTACGTCAGTCGCTGCCTCATTTGTCTTTCAGCAATGTTCCAACCATGGAGGATGAAAGAAAACAACAAAGTAGCTTTAAGGTCAAAATGCATCGCGCACACTGATTTTTGTTCTGCAGTGCACCAGGGTTTGATTCGAGTCTGTTCGAAGGCCATCACGGCGCCTGAGGTTCGAGGAATTCATCTTTACATCAGCGCTGACATTTCTTCTGTGATCAAAAGAGTAGATTTGACCTTTTGACCCTGTTTGTTTTTTTCAGAACAAAACCGGCGCCGGAGATTTGTCTCAGTCTTCCCAAGTCCGAACTGGAAAGTGGAAGGTTCCGTCTTGTCACGACTACCTTGGTCTTTTTAAAGGACTGTTAGACTGTGATCATTTGAAAGTACGTACATATACTATATATGTATATATACTATATATGTATATATACATACAGACAGACAGTTCATCTGGCCATTTACCATTCTTTTCATCATGCTGTTGCAGGATTCAGGATACCTGGACGGAGACTTTCAGAGCCAGAACGCCGCCCTGGTGCCACTGAGCCGCCTCCTCTACGACGAGCTGGTGAAGTCCGTTCTCCGGATCGTGGAGAAACTGGACCTGTCGGTGCAGAAAGTGACGACAGGAGAGGAGGTGAAGTCTCACTTTGGTGTTCAATCTAAACATTCTGCGAGATCATATACACAAGTTAGCAATGTTCAATTGCTGGGGCCCATAAACCCTCTGCTGATGATTAGGAAGTGAAAGTGTCAGCCGGTGGCAGTGAACCCTCCCACAATCTTCATCTCCTCACGATCCTCGCGTGTGTCTGTTCGTTCTTCAGGCTCCGGACGACACGGCCCACGTCCTCCCCTCATCTGACCCCACAGCTCATCTGTTGCCCAATAAAATCAAAGACTTCATGGCCTTCATCAACCTGGTCGAATTCTGCAGGTAAAGGAGACACAACGTCACAAAGCCCTCGCTTCGTCGGTGCCGGCTGCATCAAATCTGCCGCACTCGATTTCATCTCGTTTGATCATCAATTCATGCCCCTGACTCCACAGTGAACTGCTGCTCACCAAACATGTGGAGTATTTCCACTCCTGGATGTTTCCACTCAGCCAGGAACTGATCCTCCACTCCATAAGAAATCCCCTCGTCAGTGGCTTCTACAAGCTGCTGTCTGTCACCATGAAGATCGCCAAGAGGGTCAAGTACTACCAGGTAAACATTTGGCATATTACAGGGCTTTGATGAAAAGGAGGGAAAGCAAGTGTTGTGGTTGTAAGAGAAGCATATTAACCAAGTCAGGAAAAAGGGAAAGAAAGTCCTGTGAGCGCTCGGACAGGTGATGTGGAGACGAAAGAATGGAAAAGAGTGTTGCATTAGAGGCCCGTTATGAAGGCGTGTGTCCTCATCAAGACCCAACCTGCTGATAACGGACAGTAAACATACAGCAAAGTGAAATGGTACTAATCTGCCTTTGAACAGGGCGTCGGCCTGACGAGCTCCGCCTCCCCCCAGGGTGACTCTGTGAAAAGTGCTTGTTTCGCTCTTTTCTCGAAGTTCGGAAAAGAGGTAGGAAGCTCCCCCTGTACTTTAGAGTGTGCGCCGCTCCACCCGCACCCGTCAGTGACGCCTGCTTTCCCCCCAGGTGTGCGTGAGGATGAAGCAGTACAAGGACGAGCTGCTGTCCGCCTGCCTGACCTTCGTGCTCTCGCTGCACCACAACCTCATCGCTCTGGACATCAAGGCCTACTGTCCTGCCCTGGAGGTGGGATTCAGCCGCCGGCTCCGTCGTGCGTTCCAGTCGGAATTAGTTTTAGAGCTGACGAAAGCGTGATTATGTGCATGTGGCGTCTAGGCTGCGCTGAAAATGGGTCTGAGCCATCCCCCCTTGGCCGACGCCGCCCTGGACGCTCTCGAGGACTGGTCCTCCCACATCCCCACGGAGACGCTGCAGCTCTGCTACGCCAACGTGCTCCCTCTGCTGGACGGATACCTGAAGTCCACCTCCGGCGACAGTAAAGACATTCTGATGTCCCAGTCTCCTACTTACACACACACACACACACATCCGGGGTCAGCGCCTCATTAAAGTGTCATGTGCTTGACTTCAGATAAGGACGACAGTAGCTGGGAAGTGATGTCCTCCATGTCAACACGAAGCGACAGGGGATACAACAAAGTGATGACGAGGCTTCTCAAGCACTCCAGGCAGTTCTCGGCGGTAACGTAACACATTCCACGAGCACACTGGACCTTCTAAAGCTGGATTCCTCAGTTACTGTTCCGAGCACTGACTGATCTGTGCACGAGCTTCAGGAGAACGCTTGATGAATGTATCTCACTGCAGGAGGATGCGTCTCTGGTCGCGGTGCGGCTTCGTGTGGTGAAGTTGCTGGGTCACCTGGGAGGGAAGCTGAACCGGAACCTTGTGACAGGTGCGGACCGTAGACTGCATGTAAAGATGGACGCGGCGTCCGTGGCGTCAGAGCACAAACAGAGGTGTGCGTGGGCTCGCGGTGCCGTCGCATCGCCTGCAGTGGGTGCCAGGTCAAGAGGCCACACCCTTAATTAGGCACAATTTTAAACATCAATAAAATGAAATAGCGGGTTGGAAAAAAATGCGTCCCCCGAACAATAGTCACAGGAAACGATGTGACTGATTGAAACCAAACCCTACTTTGTACCTGGCTTTAAACCTGTTTCACTCTCAATTGAAGTTGATCATTTTAACATGGGAGTCAATGGGGATTGACTCAGCCCCTCGTGTGCAGCGTGTGTGTAATCTGCACCGGAGACCCTCGAATACATTACGTTGTTGACTCTGTGTATCTGGTCCGTGACGTTCCAAGAGCACTGCTGGTTTTGCCCACTCTGCCCCGTTGCCCTCACATTCAGTGGTGTCATCAGAGGAGAGGATGAAGACATTTGTGGCCTGGGACTCGGAGAAAAGGCTGAGCTTCGCCGTGCCCTTCGCCGACATGAAGCCGGTCATCTACCTCGACCCGTTTCTGCCGCGCATCAGCGAGCTGGCCCTGTCAACCAGTGACAGACAAACCAAAGTGAGTCAGCGCCAATAAGACAGGGTGGTCTTGTAAAGTGGCGTTTCTAATCCCGGCCTTGTCGCGGACCTAGGTGGCAGCCTGTGAGCTGCTCCACAGCTTGGTGGTCTACATGGTTGGGAAGAGCCTGCAGATGGTGGAGGAGAAGAACGCGCCGCCGCCGATGTACAAGCTGCACAAGAGGCTGTTTCCTGTCTTACTGCGTTTGGCCTGTGATGTGGATCAGGTGCGTTCCCACGCTGAGAGCCAGCGCCGTAGACTCTCTATATCTGATGATGATGCAGATCTGCATTTAAAAGGAACATTAGTTTTTAGGAAGAGTGTTTCTACATGATTCTTTTTTTTGTTTGTGTCGTCGTCCAGGTTACCAGGCAGCTCTTTGAACCCCTGGTGATGCAGCTGATCCACTGGTTCACCAACAACAAGAAGTTTGAAAGTCAGGATACAGTGGCTGTTCTGGAGGCCATTCTGGTATGTTTTGAAACGCAAATGAAAGGTATATTCTGTAAATGATTCATATACCGACTTGAGGAATCCTTTCAAATAGATCACCGGAGGTTTTCTGTCAAAGTGTACATTGCCCTGCCTCCTGTTCCTTGTTTTCGTGCAGGATGGTGTGGTGGACCCCATGGACAGCACCCTGCGAGATTTCTGCGGCCGCTGCATCGAGGAGTTCGTCAAATGGTCGATCAAACAAACCAACCCAAAGCAGCAGGAGCGGAGCCCCGCTAACATGAAATCCCTCTTCAAGCGCATTTACAGCCTGGCGCTGCACCCCAACGGCTACAAACGACTCGGGGCCGCCTTGGCCTTCAACAGCATCTACAGACTTTTCAGGCACTGTTCTGTTTTGTCACGATCCTCCGAGAAATGGTTTCATATTTCATCAATGATGTAGAGTGTATTTGAATGTATTGATCACTAAGCGCTGTCCTCTCTGTATCTGCAGGGAGGAAAACGCTTTGGTGGAGCAGTTTGTTTTTGAAGTTCTCGTCATATTTGTGGAAAGTCTGGCTCTCGCACACTCAGATGAACGTTCTCTGGGTAACGCAGAATTCAGATTTTCATTGCGGTGTCATATTAGTGTCACTTTGTAAGATTTGGCGACATCAAGTGGGAGTTCGCATGTTGCATCCATCACCTCACCCTCAGCCTTCTGAACTTACAGGAGAACCTGTGGTCAACTTAATTTGTCATTAAAACTCCAAAAAGTTTAGTATGTCCAATCTGGGCTGCTCTAAAAACATGGCGGCCCCCGTAGAGGGAACCAGCTTATGTAAATAAACATGCATGGGCTTTTTTAAGAGTAATGGTGAAAAAGTAAAACTTGTAGGGGATTATGAATTCATAAACATACTGCACCTTTGACTGAATTCACGTGAGCTTGTTATGAAGCTGATGGCAGCGATCTCCCATCCTCAGGTACGATCCAGCAGTGTAAAAGTGCCATCGACCATCTGAAAAGAATCATCAAGCACAAGGCCCCGAGTCTCAATCAGCACAACGCTACGAGACGCCCCCCAAGGTCTGATCACGTGTCCACCTGATATCACTTCCTTTGTTTTACCACTTTAACTTCAGCTTGAGCCCCAATCTTCCCTTTTTGCCTCTCAGGGGCTTCCCTCCTGATCAGAAGCTCCTCCTGTCAGATGTGGTTTCGTGGTTACTGGAGCAATGTGGACGCCCTCAGACCGAGTGTCGCCACATATGCATGGAGCTGTTCTACGAGTTTGTGCCTCTGCTCCCAGGTGAGGGATTCAGGCCCGTGCCCCATCTTCAGGAAATCACTATGGGTATGTGCCGTTATTCCGAATCTGCCCTTAAATGTGCTTCTTGTTGAACTCCCAGAAAAACAGGCTCCCTCTCAGTGGCTGGATGCCATGCTGAAGCATCATGGCTTAAACTTCCTGACGTTGCGGTTCGAGGGTGGAGGGCTCCTGGCCCAGCCCACCCTCAGGGACCTGACGGGCCCCTTTAGCGTCCGGGCCACGCTGCAGTGGATGGACCTGCTGCTGGCCGCCCTGGACTGCTACAACACCTTTATCAGATTGCACATCATCAAGCCACAGCACATGATGTGTAAGTCGACTCATTCATTATAATTATTTGGTATAACATTATACAAGTGCTGTTCTGTAGCGCTGAGTTGGCCAGGCCCTGATCTCTACTGCCGTTTCCTCCTCATCCCAGGTGCTAAAGACGAGTCACGGTTTCTGGCCGCCACGCAGTTCTTTCTGACCGACCTGGCAACCCGTGACCTGGCGGCGGCAGAGAGCTGTTTCCCTCTGGGCCGGAGGAGCTCCCACTTCAGCCTGAGGGAGACGGACCAGTACAACTACAGCAAGTGCACCATCATCGTCCGACTGCTGGAATTTGCCACAATGATTCTTGTCAAAGGGACCCGGGAGATTTGGGAGGTGCGGTGTTATTGATTATTATTATTCATCCTCTAGAGTCACACAATGAAAAATCTCTCCCCCTCTTTTTCATTCACAGTTTCTGGAGCAAAGTTTCTTCAGCACAGTGTTTTTCAAGTTGACTACACTCGTGGTGTGTGAGCCATCTGCTGTGGGTTTCAACATGGCCGACGTGGAGGTGATGAAGAACCTCCCAGAGGTCTGCGTTCCTCTGCTGAAGGCCCTGCTGAACTCCATGTACCGTCCGCGTCTGGAAAGCAGCTTACGGATAAAGATCTCGCGTAAAAGGTCCGTAAACCGTCTTTGATTTGTATGTTTTTTACACGCTCCTTATGTTGATATCAAAGGTGTTTGGGGGACTTAACACTAAAATATCGATAGAATCATTCTGTAGTAAATATCTCTCTATATAAATGAAAAGTCACCTAAATCCTACACACTGGTCCTTTAATATCAGTAGTCAGGATTTCCCTCTGCCTTATTTCCTCCTTAGTGTTGAGGAGTTGTGCGATGTCGACCTCTACCACTCAGGAATGCTGAGTCACCACGACAAGATAGAAATGCTTCTGTCCTCCTGTAAGCAAATCCACAAAGCCGGCTTCCTCGGCTCCATTCTGCACAACCAGGTATTTGTCATTATTCCCTTCCTATCAACAAATGACTCGACCCGTAACGTGGAAGTGGCTCAGAGGTTGTTTCGGACTCGTGTGCTGTCTGGTAGACTCACACAGCAGCAACACTCTTTTGTGTTTTCTTTCATTCTCACAGGATTCGGCCTATGCCAAGACCCTCGGCTGCCGGCTCCTGATGACGGTGTATAAAGGCATAGCACCTGGTGAGGACAGGAAGGCTCTTCCCTCCATGGATGTAAACACCAGGAGAGTGGTGGATGGCCTGCTTCAGCTCACATTCTGTCTCAGTGAACAGGTCGGTGCCATCAACGCACGGGAAAACAAGTTCCGCAAATGAGAATATGGCAAATAAGAATATATGAGCCGATACTGGGATTCTAAATATCCCTGAGCTGCTCTGAACCACGACTCTGAAACTCTCACTTCGCATCCAGCTGCTGGATCTATTGTGCAGTTCAGATCACAACACACACCCCTTGTTCCCTGCAGAGTGAGCAGCTGGTGGACCTGCTGTTGAACACCATCATGCTCTCCGTGCCCATCTCTGGAAGCCACCGCGGCAGCTTCCTGAGCTTCTCGCACGGCGAGTTCTTCTACCGCCTCTTCCAGGCCACCGTCAACGCTGAGCTGCTGCGAAGCCTCGGCGCCACGGTCCCTCGCCTCATGAAGGCGTCCTCCCAAAATCCCAGCATGGTCGCTCTCCTTTGTATTAAGGCGCATTTTGAATTCATTTCAGTCCCAATAAGGATTGGATGTGACACCTGTATTGTACCGGGTATGTTTTCATCAGGTGAGTTTGATGCTGAACGGCATGCTGGACCACAGCTTCGGAGATCGCACTGTGAGGAAGACTCAGGGGAAGCAGTTGGTGGAGGAGGTGCTGAGAAGGTGGAGCAGTCTTCAGCCGTGGTGGGAAGGAGCTTCTTCCACTCCAGAAAGCAAAACCGCAACCCTCTTACTGCTCTCCAAACTTCTGCAGGTACCGAGAGGCTGCAGTTATCAATAACTAATATATCATTTCTGTGGGTTTCTTTATATCGTATTATAATTATTCATGTGTTCTCCGTCAGATCGACTCGTCTGTCTGCTCCGATGTCGACCATGAGGCGTTCAAACCCGTGTTTTCCTCTTTCATTGCGCTGCTGGTCGACATCAATCTGCCGCTGAATCTCAAGGTAACGTCGATAGTTATAAATATACAGTCTATGGAATTTAGTTTTTACAGTCGTAAAGGTGAAGGTAATAAACACCTTTTGGGTTTTAATGACTGAAGTCACCCCCTAGATGTCACCAAATCGTACACACTGCGCCTTTAAGAGTGGGAACTCTTATTTATTTGTATTTCTTCCATCTGCGCAGAGTCAGGCCTTGTTGGTGTTGCCCTTCTTCACCGCTCTCCCGGACGAGCCGCTGGCCGAGCTGCAGAAAGCCCTCGACGTCCTGGTGGTGTCGCACTTCCCCATGCAGTCGGATGAGTTTGTCAAAGGTTCGCTTCACCGCAACAATTACATGGACTGTGTTCGAAAGGTGAGACCCAGTCGCCACGACCATCGCATGAACTTGACGACGATAGTTGTACAAACGTAGAGACGCAATTTTCGCCTTGAATGCTGTCGTCGGTTCAGAGTTTGCCATTCCACAACCGTGTCCGTAACCTGAGGATGTCTGCTTTCAGCTGCTGGACGCCCTGGAGCTCTCTCAGAGCCCTCTCCTCCTCAAGCTGCTCTCCTCGATTCTGTGTCGAGACCGGAAACACATCATGGAGGAGCAATTCCAGACCTGCTTCCAGAGACTCGCCAAGAGGTGATGTCAACACTTTGTTCCATTCTTTCAGAAGAGCCACACGTAACAATAGATATCCTGCGGCGAGAGATCCCGTCAACTCTGTCCGTTCTCCGTGTGCGATGTCAATGTGGGGTCAGGTCAACCGGTGGGAGACAGCTGGAGCTCCTCGGTGCAGTGTACGGGGTTGTCCAGCGGGGGGACGTGGCGGTGAGCTCCATGCTTCAGGCCATGATGGAGAGGGTCCTGCTGCCTCTGGCATCTCACTGCAGCTCCAAGGCGCTGACGGATTTCTTTGTGGGCAACGTCTCCGACGTGGTCGCGTTGCTGCTCAGCCGCTTCACCAGGGTTTGCTCCACACATTCAACCCCTCACTTTCACCTGTGGTTTTAATGCCCCACGTCTTTGCTCATCCTGTTTGAATTCGAGAAGCATAGCGGAAATCACTCAAGGCAAATCCAATGTATTTATTTCAGTCGGTCGAATCAACGTTCGACCTCCAGCTGCTGAAGAAGATCGGCTGTTACAAGCTAATGGAGATGCTGTACTGTCGCCTTCCCAAAGA
>JAFBJT010033288.1:30414-47440 GCA_016785325.1 Chascanopsetta lugubris | reverse complement strand
TGTGCATGTCTGTCTGCTTTTTATGAAGTTCCTCGAAGTCTTAACATATGCATCGATTATTTGTCGATTAAAGGTGCAGTGTGCAAGATTTGGTGACATCTAGAGGTGAAGTTGTGTGTTGTATCCATCACCTCACCCTCATCCTTCTGAACATGCAGGAGAAGCTATGGTCGACTTCAGTTGTCATTTATATTCAAGAGATGTTTAGTTTCTCCACTTTTACTACTTTAAAAACGTATTATTAATTAAAACTCCTTATTAATGGGCTCATTTAAGGGTAATGGAAAAATGAAAAATTGAGGTGATTATAAATGTATGAAAATGTCAACATGTCATTGTTTTATAATATTCTTACGAGACAAAAATCGTACACACTGCACTTTTGAGAGTCTCAGATGCACATTGTATCTTCACAGGTTGATAGAAGTATAGTACTATGATCTGGCAGTTCTAATTTACATTAAATGTTATTTCCACTGAGTAAATATCGTATGATTTGGTGGGTGTTAATCACATTTCTATGGCAAAAAAAGTCAAATCAAGAGCAGCAGAAAAGGAATTTTCAACATCTTGATCACATTTATTAAGGAGAGAAAATGGCTAAAACATAACATGTGCAGTAAACGTTCATGTCAAAATGTAAAGGTGGTTATATAAAATGTTTCTCTCTGTCTTTTTTAGGCTTTTTAAGAGGACATTACACCCACAGAGCCGATGATCCATTTAACAAATGTCTTGATTTTCTGGATGTCTTTTTTTCTTATTTCTGCATTTTGTAATGATATAAATAACAAACCTTATCTCTGTCTTAATAACTGGAAATGACTGGATGATGAGTTGTGATTATTGTAGACATAGCAGGTCTGTCTGTCATACTTTTCATGAGGTGAATGTTCCAAAAACCTGAGGTTGTTAGAGGGAATAAACTGCTGCAAGTGATTATTGGGCACACATCTTCAGATGTGCAACCCAGCATCGACAAGACTTTCAGCCGTTTAATCACATGACCATCAGTCGTGGGTGTCTGTTGTAGAGTAAGTCCTGAGCAGTTCGGGACCCATTTGGGATCTTTCTTCATGATCCTGGACCAGTGTTACAGTGTTTGTGATGTTTCTTCACTGGTCTGTTCATGGGTTTTACGGTCACATTATTTCCCATAGGTAATATAATTTCCCTTTAGTAAAGGTGCAGTGTGTAGGATTTTGTAACATCCGAACAACAGAACCTATGGTAGACTTCAATTGTCAATAAAACTCCAAAGATGCTTAGAAGAAAGATGTCCACTCTGGGCTCCTGTAAAAACATGGCGGTCCCCGTAGAGAGGACCCACTCCTCATGTAAATATACATTAATGGGCTCATTTAAGGGTGATGGGGGGGACCAATACATTTAAGTGAATATAGACATGTATGTGAATATATCAGTATGTAACTGTTTTGTAATACTTTTTAAGGTGACAAAAATGAACAAACTCTTGCACACTGCACCTTTAAATCAATCGAACACATTTATTGGCATTAATCATGCTCTCAAGTTACAGTTTGTATTGCTACAAGTGTTACCCGACAAGACTGATGAAAATGTAACACAAAAGGTTCTTTAAAAAGATGCAGAATATTCGAAAACTCAGGATCCCTCTCATTGGTGGGACAGATGTTGACCATTTAAATTCGACTACATTACATTTGGTGTCAGGGGCACAGGCCATATAATGACAGATCATAGAATGGATAATGGGGGTGATCAATTCTCACCCCTGCTGTTGTGTCTCTGTCTTGTTTTGTTTTCACATATCACACAGAATCCTTACTTGATAAAGGCATTTAAATAATGTTTTGTGTGTGGGTTTTTAATATTTAACATTCTAAACTTGGATTTTCTTAAAGCTAATTATTGTAAATATTGCTAAACAACCTTGCTGAAAATCCAACATCAGCCAGACTGAAATTAGATTCTCAGGCAGACTGTGTTTCAGCCCCAGTTGATGATCAGCAGTGAGATTACACTGATGATACAAACTCTGTGAACATGAAATCACGTGTGTATGTTGTGAGATTACAGCAAAAGAACAGAGTGTTACCGAATCGAATATAATCAATAACAGTAGGTCAGTAACATACACTTCTTAGTTTGATCGCAACGTATTTGCACTGGGCCTTTAAATGTTTTTTTTTTCCACATCCGGAGCAGCTGCTTTTCCTCACAGAGGAACAGGTCAGTGCCCTGCCGACATCCAACCCTCTGCACCCTGTCTGTACTTACTGGTTCACAGGTACACGACCTTTACTAGCAGGGGAAACACACGCTAGTCACTTTACCGCCGTGTTTATAAACGTTAGCCAACCGCCCGAGGTGTTAGCTAAACGTGGAGAGGTGCAGCAGGCCACAGAGCGGCGTTTGTCTTCCATGTAGCGTTAACGTATAGCCGCATCCATCGATTAACAAATAACTCGTTTTAATTAACAAAGCGCTTTATGTTGTTGTCACACAAAGTATGGACACGGGACATACGTTTCCCCCGACGGGAGCACGGTGCGTATCCACGGTAGCATTGTTGCTAACGTGGTGCAGTTAGCCGAGACAAAAGGAATGGAATGTAAACGATAACAATGTTACGCCAATGTCACGTTTACCCGTAAACCTCTGTGACGTCATAGCTCTCACACGGCCTGTAACTCTTGCTGTAACGCAGCTGTTACCTTTGTACGACGTTACTTCAGCAACGGTTCGCTTCATCTGGGCTAATGTCACTGCTAGCAGACGCAAGCTAGGTGAGGGCTAACGAGGTGTGTTTTGGGCATGTTTGTGTTTTGGGTACATGTCAGCTGGAATGAAGAGTTGGCCATGTTTCAATAAACATTTCACTGAAAAAGTCAACTCGGGAAAGTTCTATCCTGGGCTCTACCAGCGTTTGTCTTCCTGTTATACACAATTTCTTATCAAGCCTGTAAGGTTTTCATCTCAGGGATGGTCCGGTACTTGGTGGCAGGATATTGATTTCACTGCTGAGATCACTTGTTGTTTTGTTGTGTTTTTTAATGGGGACAATACCTGCACCGCCACATATCACCGGAATTTCTTGAGCCTCTTTTCCATTCAGTGGAGTTGTTTATTTCCTGCCTCAAACTGTTCTTCTCATTTGCTTATAGAGCGTTGCCAGTAATTTTGGGCACCCAGAAATAAAATGACACCACATATTTGCATATTTGTATGAATATCTATACATTGTAATGGATTGATCATTTCCCTTATGTGCATTACTTCCATGTGATCTTCAACCGCGTATCCACTAACCTGGGTGATGGGGTATTTCTACCAGTACACATCGGGCCATTCAGGGTTTCAGTGTCAGGGCCAGTCACACTGCAGCAGGGCCCAAGTGGAATTCATGACCATTTCCTTCAAAGGCAACTGCTCTAATTACCGAGCCGCTGCCACCCCTATTTTTATGCTCAAATGAAATGTTCTTGGATTATTTTCCTTACAAATGATAATTCACAAGATTTGAGAACATCCTTGATTACTCCCACAGTGGGGAAATTCGCTATCAAAACATATGAAAGAGTATGTGACTGGAAATTGAACCCACAGCTTTACGTACTGACAGATCTTCAGCTCATGAGAGAAGATGGATATTTAATGAAGCCTCTGTGTTTTTTTCCTGACAGGTTCACTGCTGCTGCAGGCCTTCAGTTCACGATGGCTCAGAACCAGGTGATCCTGCAGTTCCGATTCGCCACTTTTGGGGACTCCATGCTGCAGAAGATGAACCTCCTCCGACACCAAAAACGGTTCTGTGATGTCACTGTGCGCATCAACCACCTTGAGGTACCTGGTCACAAGGTGGTATTTGCGGCTGGCTCTTCCTTCTTAAGAGACCAGTTCATCCTTCAGCAGGACTCCAGAGAAGTTCAGATCTCCATGATCCAAAATGGAGAGGTGGGACATCAGCTCTTGCTGTCCTGCTACACGGGCCAGCTCGAGTTCCCAGAGCTGGAGCTAGTGCATTACTTGACAGTGGCCAGCTTCCTTCAAATGGGCCACATTGTGGAGCAGTGCACTCAGGCCCTCAACAAGTTCATCAAACCTCAGGCTGTATGCCACCTTGAGGCGGACGTGAGTATGAAGAGGGAGAAGAAAGACAGTTTATCTTCCCTGGCCCAGAAAGAGCAGGAGCGCTCTCAGGTGCGAACAGTCAATCAGCTCAACCTTCTCCAACCTTCAGTGGAGAAGGTTGAGAATGACAACAAGGGTGATGACAATGTCGATGACGACGATGACAATGATGGTGACGACGACGACGACGATGATGTGATTATAGAGCCTAACCTGCCTCTCCAGGTGTTGGGTAGACGTCTGAGGCCAGCGGTTGTGGAAAATGACATCACGATAGTAAAGGTGGAGTCTATGTCAGACGTAGCGGAGAACCCAACGGCCCCCCTCAACTCGCCAGAGCCACAACATTCACTCATCAATTCCACCGTGGACAGCCGCTGCAGTGAGATGGTCGCCCCACCTGGCATGGCCGAATACTCGCTAACACCCCCTCCTTCGTCTCCCTCAGGAGAGAAACACGGCGGACATCAGAGGAACTACGACAAGCCTCTGCAGTGGTACCACCAGTGCCCAAAGTGCTCCCGGGTCTTCCGCCAGCTGGAGAACTACGCCAACCACCTCAAGATGCACAAGCTCTTCATGTGCCTCCTGTGCGGAAAGACTTTCACTCAAAAAGGCAACCTTCACCGACACATGCGCGTCCATGCCGGCATCAAGCCCTTTCAGTGTAAAATATGTGGGAAGACTTTCACCCAAAAGTGTTCTTTGCTGGATCACCTTAACCTGCACAGTGGGGACAAGCCTCATCGCTGCAACTACTGCGACATGGTGTTTGCTCACAAGCCAGTTCTTCGCAAGCACCTCAAACAGATCCACGGGAAGAATAGCTTCGATAATGCGAATGAACGCAACTTGCACGACGGGGCGATTGAATTTGAGTTTAGCAGAATATAAAGTTTGTGGAGACGGTTTTACAGAAGATTTGTTGGATGATGGCAGCTCTTCAACTGAGATGCGACATTACTTAAAGGTTACATTTTTTATTTTGAGAAACTGACATTGTTTATTCCAAGCTGTATCCTTCTCAACTTCACAAAACGACCAGATAAGTGAACACCAGTCCCTGAAGTGTCATCTTCCTTAGAACACTGACATGACAGATTAAGTTTTCCTAATCTGCATTTAATCCTAGCTTCATTTACTGTTGACTATTTTGTTTATAGAAAACATTGTAAATGCCTTCATATCATACTTGAAAATCCAGCACTGAAACACATTATGTAATGACTGTATCATTCGTTTTATCAATGAACTATCATGTCTTTGTGACGAACATGTCAGATGAAAGAAAAACAAACTTGCAGATTATTATCCATGTGTATATTGTGTATACATTCTTCTGTAGGCTCTCTGTATCAATATGACTGTATGGACATCATATGTATCGGAAACTCAAAGTATGGAATGAATATTTAGAAATATTTTTAGAAGGCAAGCTACATCAGTGATTAATAGGACACCAAAGTGTAGATGCAAACTCAAATGTTAATTTTATAAAGACTTTATATCCAAGGTACTATTGGACCAAAGTAACATTGTCGTGTGCTCATGAAAGTGAATGTGTTTTATGACATTAAAAAACTGAATATTGACTCTGGCTCTTAATTTTGGCTCACACTTCAGAGTTGATAGTACCATTTGCAAATTATTAATACTGTGTCAGTGACTATCGGAGCCATTCCTAGCATAGTCTTGTTTTTCTGACAATTATGTATATAATTCTGTATCGTTAAATGGCAGCTTAGGTTTTTAGGAGACATCTGGCAGCCGTGGCAGCCGATTGGTTAAATACTGTAATATGCTCCCTGTAGATGATAAGGTCGAACCTAATCCTTTGAGAACACTCCACTCCAAATGTATATTCCCCTCCACAGTCACCAATGTCATGTAAATATAATCTCAGCAAATACAATATCAGGCACACACTGCTCGTTCCAGGTTTGATCCCATTTTGAATTAAAACCGTTTTAGTTTTAAATTCAGTCTTTGTAGCATCAGTTCAACAAGGCTCTGAAACTATTAGTCAGAAATGTTTGTCCATACTGACATTCAGCCTCATGCATTCGCTGCAGATTTTGTTGGCTAAACGTCACGGTCCTCTGCGGCTGTAGCCCATCTGCTTCAGGGTTCTTTATGTTGTGCATTAGAGATGCTCCTCTGCAGAACTCACTCACAACTACTCTCTCTTTCGTGACCATTCTCCTCTGATCTCTGGCACCAACGAGGTTTTTGAACCCAGACCACAGCTGTTAACTGGATATTTTGCCTCTTCCCGACTCTCAGGTGACTCTGTAAATCCAAATAATGGCTGTGTATATAAATCCCAGCAGGTCAAACTCATCTGGCGACAACAACTATGTCATACAAACTCACTTCAATCACCTCTCTTGTCCACTCTGATGCTCAGTTACAGCAGATCGTCTTGCCTTCATGTGTTAATACAGTTGCTGCTATGTGACTGGCTGATATTTGCAATATTGTGTTACAGTTGACGTGTGATTTCAAAAAGCTTTTCATGATGTATTTGATGACAAAATATTTCTGCACATTTTGAAACAAATCATCCGTACTGCACCTGCATAGACTTTTGTTTTTTTTCCCACATCAGCAATGTCACCTCTTAAAGATTAGATTCGATAAATTGAAATTGCCTTCAACATCACTTAAACTGGGGGGGGGGGGGGGGTGGGGGGGGGGGGGGGGGGGGGGGGGGGGGGTGATCAAATGGCATTGTTGTATCGGGTGTCATGTGTTGATGGAGTTACTCCTCCGCACCGCACGGGGGAAGCACATACACACATGTACATCTGACAAGTTGACATCAGAGGACTGTTGTCACTTGTTTACCACCAAACAATGAGCCGAGTTTGCTCCACACTCCAGTCCAGACGGAGGCAGTAATGCTACTACAAGTTATTCGCCAGCCGCAATAAAACCACAGAAGAAGAAGAAGAAGAAGAAGAAGAAGAGTGAGCCAGAAGTGAGACATTAGTGGGAGTGCCGGCGTAAAAAAAATAGTTGAAAGGACAATCTCCTCATTTTTATCTAATATTTATTTGGCTGAATAATAACTGCATGTCCGGTAGTGGTATGTGCTGAAGAGTGGACCTCGGTGTGTGAGGTTAGCAGCGTTAGCCCTGTTAGCCTCAAAGCTAACTTTACAGCTGGGCACCAGGTTTCTTTTAGTTTCCATCAATGTGGAAACGTAGCCCTGCTTTCAATGCTTTGATTGGGACCGAGCAGCCTGTATGCTGTTAGCTCGTCGGCCGCTTGTTTCGGGAAGAAAACAACAGAATGACAGGTAAGTGAAAGCTCATCTCTTGGGACGAATGGAAACGAAGCTAACGCGTTGACGTTTCAGTAGCAGCGTCGCGTAGCCTTTGATACTTCGCGTGGAGGAGTAATGATGCTAACACCGTGTCTGTTCTCAGAGGATGTCACCCTGCTGAATGTCCCTGTCATTCGGCAGCTGTACCACTGGGACTGTGGGTTAGCCTGCTCCAGGATGGTGCTGAAGTGAGTGGCTAACATCCAAACACAAACAAACAACTGACGGCTCATAATATCTCTGTTACAGATGATTGAGGAAGGGGTCTTTTACATTAAAGTTATAGTGAGATCCGATTCAGGGTGTGGCATTTGCTCAGTCAGTAGTGAGTTGCATCTGCAACCGGATGGTTGCCGGTTCTAGTCCCGCATGGATCTAACGTGGAGTGTGGGCTGATACCTGGAGAGGAAAAATGCACTTTTAAATGGTAGAAGTGACCGAATTTCCAATTCTCACCCCATGACACAATACTTTCATTTCCATGTTAGCGCAACAATGTTTCAGTCAAAATAATGAAGAATGTTTTTCCTTTATCAGTATATGGACGCCTTGATAAAGCCTTTCCCACAATCTGTATAAACATCTAGTTCCACCGCTGGAGATTATGTGGATTCTGAAAATCATCTCGCGACCCCCTTGTTATCACAGTTTGTTCCATAGAAGGAATATTGCCATAAACCATAATTTGTTGTTACTGGGCAATGTCAAGACTGACTGCTCACATGTCATCATTTTATTAGAGGACTGGAACATTTTCAGGGTCTCTCCGCTGGCAGTGTATCATTATTAACCACTGCTGTAGACAACCCACAGGGACCTTGCAGTCTCTAACTCAAACATGGGCAAATTAGGGCCCGCGGGCCAGTTTGGGCCCTTGCACCACCACAGTTCAGTTAAATCAATAAAGCAAACAAATGAAACAATCCCAGTGTATTTGCTTACATTTTGCAAATGATCTTGAAGTTACCGTAGCTCCGTTACCATTTGTTACCAAGAGTAGACAAGCTTCATGGGGTCATTGGGCGTATTACGGAAGCCCAAAACAGTCACAAGTTACAAAAAATCTTTACATTATCGTAGCACCTCAACCATTTGACCCATAATAGGAATCCATGTGCAGTGACGGTCCAATCACATCCAATAATAGATATACACACAAAGCAGAGTAAATTAAATGACATTATGGAAAAAGTCTCTAAAACTGTTTTGTACATAGTTTAGTTCATATTTCCAATTGATGTTGTCTTTGTTTGTGTTCATGTTCAATCTCAGTTTATGCTTTATTACAATCCTGAAATATCCAAGTTTGTATTTTTTCTTTTCACTTTAAACTGTTGTTACATATTTATGGTGTAATTCAAGATGTTTTATCAGTAACATATACAATACTGTATATCAGACAATTTGGCCCTCTGGGGAAAAAAATGTTTCCCACCCCCGCTCTAATAACTGTTGAATCTTGCAGGTACCTTCATCCAGTCTGCGATGAGGAGTTTCAGAGAGCATGCTGGGAACTGAAACTGACAGAAAGTGTGTGGACAATTGACCTGGCTTACCTTATGTGCCATCTTGGAATAAAACACCGCTTTTGCACACAGACTCTGGGTGTTGATAAGGGTTTCAGGAATCAGGTACTCAAAATCTGAGCTGTAAGTGTTGTTTTAACCGGATGTGAATCGATGTTGGACACTGATTATTTTATGATGTCCGCAGGCCTTCTACAAGAAGCACTTTGACACAGAAGAGGACCGGGTCAATGAGCTCTTCCTCAAAGCAGAGAGCAAAGGTGTGGTGGTGAGGAAATGGTGAGTTAATTATTGTTGATGTGAGCAAGCAGCCTGTTTTTGATTTACCCAATGCAAAACGTACATGGCAGAGTTGAGTGGTTATGTCTCTCTCCACAGTTCAGTTACCGTTCAGGAAATCCAGTCTCATCTGGAGCAAGGCCACGTTGCCATAGTGCTCGTCAACGCGGTTGTGTTGACATGTGAACTCTGCTCCTCGCCTGTCAAGTACTGCTGCTTCCTACCCGTTGGTCAGAAGTGTTTCTGCAGGAAGCCAGAGTACGAGGGTCACTTTGTGGTCGTGTGTGGCTTCAACAGGACTGCAGGCAGTATTTATTTCAACAACCCTGCATATTCTGACCGTGAGTAGTTTCACATATCCAAACCACAAGATGAATATACGTATGGCATGTTAGTTTCCAGCAGATCATATAAAGTAGTTTTATGAGGAAATAAATTCATTAGTCTTCAATAAATCATCGGAAAATCTTAACATTTCCGTGGAATGCAGATTTGACTAAGGCAGCTCATTCCAATCCACATGCCATTGCATGTACTTTCATTCCATCCAAAAACATGTGGTATTTTTTCAGTTTTGCACAATCGCATCAACTCAAGCTCAAAAGGTTGCCTGGAAACTTTGCTCACTAAGAGCAGAAGTAATACCTTGTCTTAACACGGTGAAAGATCACTCAAATAAAGTTGAAAACATAACATATACATGGAAAGCTTTAAATGTCATTTAAATGAAGCTGAGGGATTTCCAATTCCAACTGGGTAGCTAAGATATTTCAAGGACCAAGATTTCTATAGAAACCATTATATTCTGACTCTGTTTGTGTGTGTGTGTGTGTGTGTGTGTGTGTCAGGGGTGTGCTGCACCAGCATCAGAAATTTTGAAGAGGCTCGGCGAAGCTACGGGACCGACGAAGATATCCTGCTCATCTTTAAGGAGAGTTGATGGAGATGGCGTTGATGATGATGATGATGGATTTCACTCTTCTTCAGTTCATCATTTATAGACATCATGCTGCTGCATGGATCCAGCCCTGGACTCCTGTCAGCTAATTCCTTAGACTTTTCCCTTTGGTGCTAATAAGTCGCTCTCCTGCAGTATCACTACACTCACTCCCTCACATACTTTACCTGTGACATATTAACAGCTGGAAGTCAAGAGTTTTTTTGTTGGTTTCCTTTTCCCTCCTTATGACACAGATAGTTAATATGAATTTTATTGTTTGTTGAATTTTAATG
The DNA here is from genome assembly GCA_016785325.1 of Chascanopsetta lugubris. NCBI lineage: Eukaryota > Metazoa > Chordata > Actinopteri > Pleuronectiformes > Bothidae > Chascanopsetta > Chascanopsetta lugubris. The sequence continues at coordinate 36,958 of JAFBJT010033288.1, read as the reverse complement.
GCTACGGTTGCTGATTGTTAGAATGTATTGAAGTCTGGGCTGAAAATATGTATAAATGTGATCCTGCCGTGGGTATCTGGCAATCAATGCCTGATGTTCTATCCACAACATAATGTTCTTAAAATTCCAGGCTGATGATGTAATCCTCATTTCAGTTGTGTTGATTGTTGAAAGATTAGTCATTAGCCACCCTCACACCTCCACCTGCCTTCTTCAGATTTCTAAGTCTCCTCTCAATCACAATTTATGTAAGTGATTCTATCAACAGGGGAACGGGAGGTGACGTCATGTTTTGGGAGTCTCAGGTAACTAATGCCCCTGAAGTGTGTTATTGTGTGTCAACTAGTTCAATGCAATACTCTGCAGAGGAAGATGTAGAGTGGATGGACACAATGAAATTCACTAATGTCATTCATTTCCTTTTAAATACTGTTTAACATTAGTATCCATGATATCAATCGGGTGTGGTCATTTGGCAACAAAGTTGTAAATTTGACTTAATCAGTGAGAACTCATTTAAACATTTTTCCCCTGTTTTTTTAAGTTTTGTTATTACATATATGTTTGTACATTTTTCATACCATATGTTATTTAAAGATTTTACCATGAAAATGCTTTTCTTAATTATGTGAAAAGTGGTTTTTCTCTAGTTGTGCTTCTTTGTGAGAACACAATGGCACATTTTAAACTTTATTTTGTATTAAACATAGAGCCTTGTTTATTGTATGGTAATTAAAGGACTTGAACACATGCTTGTCAGTATTGTTTGGAATACTCACTGGTGAGGTCAGCAAGATTTAGGTGAAATTATTTCCATTTCTACTGGCAGGCAAAGAAAACACAACCGCTAAAAGGAGTTTTTTTCTGAGTATGATAAGAATCCACTGAATGTACACAATGTTTGCCCTTGAATGAGCTCTTAATATTCTCTGGGCGCACTATGTTGTACTGACATCTACAATGATGACTAAAAGCTGCCTTTGGTTCCCCTAAATGTTCAAAGTTGCAGAATGGAACATTTGACTGCCTGCTCACTCTATGTGACCACTCTATCTGACATCAAATACAGAAATGTACAATAAACTTCACAGCTGAAATGAAGGCATCTCTGGGTTACTTGTAATTACCATGACTAGGCCACAGAGTGGAGTGCCCAGCCTGCCAAGAGCGTATGCGGTTCCATGTAGTTTTATGAGATGCGACAATGACACGACGAGTCAGGAAAATGTCAGAAAACATGTAATACGTTATGTTAAATGCTGAAATGAAGTCTTCTACTCCTTCACTATATTTGGTTTAAAATCATGTCTCACGGCCCTGGTGAGTTCCTCTGCATACTCGGCATACCTCCCTGTCATCTGCAGACAAAACACAGTGACGCCACATCAGGTTAACATACCACAGGTCACATCAGACAACACCAAAGATCAGCTGTCCAACCTGCAGAGGGTAATCTCCTCCAACACATAAGTGCATGACTTCATCAAGTTACGTTTTCTTATATTGTATTTCTTACAGAATACAAACGCATGGCGTTTAGCTGTTCTGCTTCACACCAGAGGAACAACTTACCAACTGAACTGAGATCAGTCTTTTTTAAATGCAGGCTAAAATCATTTCTCCTTTCATGTGCTAGTGACTAAGCACTTTGAAAGCATTTTACTGTATTTTGTTTTATTATGTGTACTTTGATTTTATGTAAAGCACATTGAGTTGCCCTGTGTATGAAATGCGCTATACAAATAAAGCTGCCTTGCGTTGCCTTAAAATGCAAAATACAAGAGCTGTGGTGAAGTCAGTCTCCTTATGATTTGTTTCATGGCTCCATGGATTTTACCTTGAAACTCCATTTATCACTGATTTGCCTGTTGAGGTTGAGATCCATCTCTACCACCAGCAGCCCGTCACTATTACGAGAGAGGCCCGGGGTGCGGCTGCCGTCAGGAGCAGCCACGTAACTGGATCCATAGAAGTGTCCAAAGTCATGGTGAGCTGCAGAAAAATCAGGGGAGAGGTCCTCAACTGGTATTCATTCATATATGCATAACTCCTAATACTACACATAACTATTAACTGTATGCACAACCAAACCTCAGTGACTTCCAACATATCAGTGAGTTCATAAACTAAAATACGATCAACTGAAGCGTAAACAAAAAATAATATATATAATATATATATCTGTAAATACACACACACACATTTAAATATATATTTAAACTTTAAAAATTAATTTAAAATTTAAAATTCATCTGTATCCCACTTACCAAACTATATTGTAACACAATAATCACTGGAATTAAACAAATTCCAGTGAATTAAAAGCAAGTTTGAACTCAAGGATATAGAACTCATACCTCTCTGTCCATCTCCAGATGTGAATTCATTTTTGAAAGATTCCTGGATTAAAGGAAACAACGCAAATACACAGTGTTTTAACACAATTTCATAACTTGTGAATGAATTATGTTTAATATTAGTGTGAGAACAGACATATGAGAGTGAACCCACCGTCCCCACGCGGTTGATTGCACAAGTAAAACAGTGGTTTGCAATGGCTGCATTCCTGGCCTCGATGGGCCACATAGGCTCACTGTAAAGAATAAAACGAATATATTTTAAATATATATATATAAAAATAAAATAATATAATCTATTGTACTATGTAAATGTTGCTAATAGCTACCCTATGGGTCTTGTATTTGCCTCCATCAAACAGAGCAGTTTCACTCAACATATTTACAGACTGCTGTGAGGTCACTGTGACCTTTGACCTTAGATCGCAAAAATCAATGGAGTGGAAATGGAAAGAACAATTCATATATGATGATGATATCACTGAAAACATCAGTGTCTTGATCATACAATTCCATATCTACCAACGACATTTGAAATAATTACACCCAAATATTAGACACTGCACCTTTAACCCTTTGCGGGTAAATAAGATTCCCTCCCCTCGCTCTCTTACCTGAGGGCCCCGACAGTGGCTGAGGGGTTGAAGATGATCTCAGCTCCATTCATACTGTACATGAACCAGTTGAGAGGGTGGTGACGGCCATAGCAGATATTCACTGCGATCTTCCCAAACTGGGTCTGGAACACCGTGTGTCCGGTGTTCCCCTCCATGTAATATGTCGACTGGAAGAAACGCGGGCGTGAACAGCGCGCTTCTATCTGCGGATCCTCGAGTTTACATGTGAACATCCGCTCACCTCGTTAAAGTCTCCGATCCTGGGAATATGCTGCTTCCTGCTCTTTCCCAGCACATTTCCAGAATTGGAGATCACCACAGCTGTGTTCCACAGGGTGTCGTGCAGCTCCTCTCGCTCCAGAATTGGGGAAACGACCACCATGTTGTATTTTTTGGCCAGCTAATGACAGAGTGTTGTTAGACTCGTGTTCTGCAGCGATCAGGCCGGGTGACAGAATGTCTGAGGCAGGAATAGATATTTTTCATCAGATATATGATGAACATATTTTTAGATCACAACACCGACATGTGTGAATCCACCTCTTGGCAGAAGCGTGTGGTGTTTCCGTCTTCAGCCGACTCTGCAAACTCTGTCCAAGGTTCTTTCTCACGGGTGCAGAAAGCAAAGGGCATGGCTGTCAACACAAACGCGTTCTGTAGGTGAGTGGGAATCTTTACAACACATCAGCTCGTTATCTTACACCCAGAACTGTGAACTCACTCCAGGTCTCCTGAAAGCAGATGATGTTCACACCACACATGGCTGCCACTTCCACTATTGCACCAATCCGATTGTGCATGGCATTGATCTGCAGAGAGGTAGTCCACCAGGATTTACTATTAGATTGCGCAACTCCTAGAACACATTGACAGTCTCGGGTGCTAAAGAATTGGATAGTTTCTTAATACTGTCCACTGCTCCTGCGTTCACCCTCTCCCAGCAACGCTCGACAGCACATGTGTCAAACTCGTGGCCCGTGGGCAGAATGTGGCCCGCAATATCATTGTATGTGGCCCACGAGAGCTTAAAGGCATCCGATTGTCTAAAAATAAAAGTCTAAAGCAGACATTGCCCATACACGCGAGTGAATTACACATGCCACTTTCTATGTGTAGCGATATATTCAGTGTGTTTACATTTTCACATGTGCGTTAATGCATATACAATATTGAATAAGTTGAATAAATGCTAATCAAGTATGAAGACAGTTATTGTTCAACATGTTAAACACAGAAACACCTCCTACATACACCAAACACCCATACAACCCACTGAAGGACATTAAAACATGGATGAAGCAGAAATCAATGTAATCATCATGTTGTTGTTGTTGTTTTGTTCCTTGTCTGAGCTCTGACCTGCTCCAGGACGCTGGCGTCAGTGGGCAGAACAATGTGATGCTGTACAAGTCCCACCCTGATCCTCCTGGGCGGCCTCAGCTGTTCCGGGGCAGCGTCGAACCCATAACCCTTCAGCTCAAAGCCATGCTTGGAGGCAGCGTCCACAGCACACGCTGGCAGCTCCAACTTCCTGTAAGTACACATGAGATAACGAGTACTTATGACAAACAGATCTCAGTGTTAAAATGATGATTCATCAGTAAACTCAGTATATATTTGGGCACTGGACAAACATTTTCAGAATATTGAATCCTCAGGAGAAACACATGATCAAATGTGTTGTATAAAGACGCTGTCTGGAATATCTTAAAAGGTACACAGCGAAGGATATATTGACAGTGGTCAAGTTGTGTATTGTAGCTGACTTCCTTCCAAGCACAAAGAAAACCTTCAGTAGTCCTCAACACCTGAAAGGTATTTAGTTTGTTCATTCTGTGCAACATGGCAGCCCCCATAGAGAGGACCCACTTCTGATGCACAGGGCTTATTATAGGGCAATCCACGTAATCAGTTAAGTGGTCAATGGTCTGTATCTATAGAGCACTTTATCAAGTCTTGAAGACCTCTCAAAGCGCTTTACAGTACAGTTTACATTCACCCAGTCAAACATTCATACCGTGCTTCTATTTGCGGCACTTTGTGTCCATGAGTACAAGGGACAACGTGGGGCTCAGTGTCTTGCCCAAGGACACCACAGCATGTGGAGTGGGGCGAGGCAGGAATCGAACCGCCCACCCTCTGGTCAGAGGACAGCTCCTCCTACACCCTTCAGCCACAGCTGCCCCCGGGTAATAACAAACTCATCAGAACATCAGTATTATTATTATTATTATTATTATTATTTGTATTAGTATTATTATTATCGATAAGAATAATCATATATCTTCAGTTTCTTCTGAAAAAAAATGTAAAAGATACTCTGATCATTTGAATATAGCAGGCCTATGTATTGAAAATTAATCATTATAACAACCTGAGCAAAAGGCCTGAGTTACTTGGTGCTGTTTTTAACATGTCATTTCATATTTTGCATGATTTCACTGAATATCTAAGACTTAGATATTCAGTCACCAAATCTTACAAATCTTACACCAAATCTTACACTGTAAGATTTGGTGACAACTAGAAGTGAAGTTGATGTTGTATCCATCACCTCACCCTTGCCCTTCCGAGCATGCAGGAGAATCTATGGTAAACTCGAATTGTTGTTCAAACTCCAAAGATGTTTAGTAAGTTCACTCTGGGCTGCTGTAACAACATGGCGGTCCTCAAAGAGAGGACCCACTCCTAAAGTAAATACACATTATTGGACTCATTTAATGGTCATGGGAAAAATAATAGGTTTAGGTGATCACAAATTCATGAAAATGACAGTAATTGTTTTGTAATATTTTTAGAAGTGACAAACATGACCGAAACCTTACACACTGCACCTTTAATTCTACTGGTGGAAATGGACATAATTTCCCCTGAATGTTACACACTGGATCATTTATAGTTGAGCAACATAGGCACATGTCTCCCATTTTGTTGCTCGTGGTATCTTTAAAATGTAAACATGGCTTCTCAGCTGAACTCAAACACAAAGATTTAACTGACACACTGTGCTCCAAGTAATTTGAGCTGTATCCTCCCTCCCGTTGACGTATCTGACTCACACTGACCCCAGCAAACTAAAGGTGCAGTGTGTAAAATGTTTGGTCATTTTTGTCACTTAAAATATTACAAAACAATGACACTTACATTTCTATGAATTTATAATCATGTAAATGCTTTATTTTTTCCATTAGTCTTGAATGAGCCAATTAGTGTATATTTACACGAGGGGCGGGTCCTCTCTCTATGGGGGCTGTCATGTTGTTACAGTAGTAAAAGTGGACATACTAAACATCTTTTGAGTTTTAAGGACAACTGAAGTCTACCATAGGTTCTCCTACATGTTCAGAAGGGTGAGGGTGTGGTGATGGATACAACATGCAACTTCACCTCTAGATGTCATCAAATCTTACACACTGCACCTTTAATTGATTACGTAAATAACAGTTGCAGCACTGGATTGTGTATTGTCTTTACTTGAGAGAGAGAGAGAGAGAGAGAGAGAGAGAGAGAGAGAGAGAGAGAGAGAGAGAGAGAGAGAGAGAGAGAGAGAGAGAGAGAGGGAGCGAGAGA
>JAFBJT010033288.1:9018-26593 GCA_016785325.1 Chascanopsetta lugubris | reverse complement strand
GCCAGCAGGTGGCGCTGTGCAGTTTGAAACCGATAGCTACAAACTGCATGGGTTGCTGTAAGCCCTGTGACCCGAGCGGTTCAGGGGTTTGAGCGTAATGTCGGCCAGCAGGTGGCGCTGTGCAGTGATTGGCTCTGGATCCAAAATGCTGATGTACCGGTGAACGTTGACTAACCTTCTTACCCTCATGCTGTTATTTACTGGGTGAAGACGTGTGTGGGACATTCATCGGCACCCAGGTCACAATGGTGCCATGAATGTGCTTTCGGGCCTCGAGTCCAACAGTGGCCACTAGGTGGTGCTACGCAGGGAGCAAATGTCCCTCCCCGAAAGGGAGTACAAGCAGTGTACACTTTGATTACCGGGTTTTAAGTTCACTTCATGGTACACCCACTTCCTGTGTTGCAGAAGGTAAGCAGGTGGTTGTTAGTTCGAAACCCATATAGCCTGATCCATGCAGACAGTAACACAGACTAACGTTACCTACGCTTTATTTCAGGGTACTTCTGGGTCTTTTGGGAACTTTGCATGAACCGACCAGGTGGTCATATGTTCAAAGTCCAGCGAGGCTCGACAACAGCCCAGGAATGAAGGATCAGAGAACTTCCATACATATTTTGTTTTGGGAATTAAAGGGCATCCATTGATGATGGTGATGTTCATTAGAACCCGTAGGGTTCAGCCCCCCATGCCGTTGTTGTCGGGTAGACACAATAATAAAGGTTATCGTTGCTGAGTGGCTGTCAGACAGTGGAACAGCGTGGGTTGGGTTTATGTGGCAAATATTTCGCACTTTTATCTTCAGGTTATTACGGAACATTTCAAAAGCCGAACCTCAAAGGATCACGGTTGGTTACTCATTTGCGTCCTTTTTTTTTCTTTTTTTTTTTACGTCCCCGCTGGCGTACACAGGAGAGGTCGCGCTCGCTCAACTCTCCAAACGTTGATTGAGTGTATGTATTTCTCTGAAGATCACTGCTAATTATTCAAACTGTCAGTCTTCATCTTCCCTTTCTACGTTCTTTGAGATGATGAACTTTATCTGTGATTCAGAGTCTGTGTGGGATGAATCATTTAACGCCTGAGAGTTTGGATTTGTGTTAATTTTCACGTTTTCCTTTAACAAATAACTTTGAATAGGAAGTTTTGTTGTTGTAGCTTGATTGACTCATAAAATCATGTCACTGCAAATAATAAGGAATCGCCCGAAATATAAATAGATATTTTTAAACCCGGTAAATAGCCATGCGTTCCAGTGGTGACCCCTCCAAGCTCTCTCATGGAACTGTTTTTGCCATTCACCCATTCACACAAACATCCACACAGAGCACACACAGGATTTCCTCTCCATGGTATAAGGTCTGTTAATAGTGTACATAAATCCAGGAGTGTGATTTGAGTCTTTTCAGGCTTTTGACCATGAAGATATGGCTTCTGTGTGGGAAGTAGTAAACTTGTCATTTGTTTGATAAAACGGTGGGCAGGAAAAATCAATATTGTCTTTGTAAGAGGAGCAATATAAAAAATATATATGAGTGGATAGAATCTGACCTTGATAAACCTCACAGCTTCTTTGGCCTCCGCTAAATCCTGACGGCGTCTGTCTTAATTATAAATGAAGCTTTTGTCCTGTTGTCGGGAAACCAAGGCCAAGGCATAACGTGTTCAAACTTGCATCATTGTTATCACTTTTCATCAGTCACGTTTTCCCCGTGACAACTGCATCATTCATCCTCACTCATTTCTATTCTATTGGCTGGTGAAATTGTGCAGGATGAAGGGCGCGGCCCCTCGAGTGACACCGGGGCCGAACTGGCCCGTTCCGTGGATGCTGGAACAGCACCTCAGGTCCACCGCAGCTCGACTTGTGCTCCGCCTTTTTCGCCCATTTTTGCAGGAACCAGGAAGTAGGCGGAGTTTAGGCATCGGCCAGATGGGACGACCTGTATCACTCGTCGTCACTAAATAGTGAATTTGAGGAAAAACAGTGGTCTAATGCGCATCGAGGTGATCTAAACATCGAACGTCTTCCCATGGTTGAATCCATCCGTCATTAAAGATACAGCTCAAACAGTGACTGTGTTCTCACCCATTACTTTGCTCTGATTTCGCATCCTCTTTTTTAATCAGGCGAAGAAATGCACCGACGTCTCATCTCCACGTCTCTCATATCTCCGTCCCTGATGTATCCCGGGTGACAGCTCTGCTCGCAGACTGTGCCACCCTTTTTTTTTAAATTTTGCATCCTCTTGTTCTTTTATTCACATTTAAACTCAAAGGTAATTTCATATTCCTTATTCATTGGTCCACTTGTGATTTATCGCTTCCCTCCCTCAGTTGTCACGAGGAAAACGTGACGTCGGAATCAAACGGAGTTTGCATGTCGTTTGCATGTGAGCGTCGCGAGGTGTGGCGGAGCTTTAAAGAGAACATCTGGCTCTCTTTGCCGTGCCTCTCTCTGTTCGTCGGCTTCCCCCTTTTAAAGGTGCAGTGTGTACAATTGGGTGACATCTAGTGGTGATGTTGCATGCTGTATCCATCACCTCAGCCTCACCTTTCCAAACGTGCAGGAGAACCTCTGGTAACCCTCAGTTGACATTCAAATATACTTAGTATGTCCACTCTGGTCTACTGAAAAAAAAAACATGGCTGCCCCCATAGAGAGGACCCACTCCCCATGTAAATATGCATTAATGGGCTCATTTAAAGGTTATGGGGGGAAAGAACAATACATTTAGGTGCATCTGGATTCAGGTAGATGTCTCTTGTGTGAAAGTTTTTTATGCCAAAAGAAGTGATCTCTGCCCTTTAATCATTGCCTCACCCGTTTTGTGCTGGACCACCGGTCACAGTGGTGTACATTACAGCGGTACGTCCGCTGGGACCGGCGGGACCTGGTGTAATGTTGGTGCACCTCGAGCACACAGAGAAGAAATGAAAAATCAATGAGCTGGACACTATAAAGACCTGTGCAGCTTTGCTGTGATTCTCCCCGAGACCAGAACCTCTGTCTGCTCTGTTGTCATCGGGAAATATCCTCCCCGTTAAATCATGAGCATTTCAAGGTCCAGTGTGTAAAAACAAAAATAAGTGAAATCAATTCCAGGTCTAATGAGGAATTCAAATGGTTGAATTCAGAGTGAGGCCTTGAATCCACCCACGCACACATGCACTTATGTGAGGTGTGTACACGCACAAACACAGGAGCTGCGCTGTTATTCACTGTTTCATTTACATTCGCTGTGTCAAACCCCTTTGTGTTCAATGCGCCACCTTTTAATGAAGTGGGCCAGACCCGTACAATCGTAGCCGGATAATATATATATATACAACAAATCCCTTTGCTGGAGTGCAACAACAAACATTCTGAAAATGTTGACATTTAATGAAACTATCTTTTTATAAATCACGATAAACAACCTCCAGCGTGAAGAGTTTGTTTGCTACTACTTTTAAATTTCATTTTCTTTTCTTTTTTTTTCTTTTGTAAATTGCACTTAATGTCTTTTCTGTCATTTTTACACTTTACAACGTCACCTCTCGGGCCGGGTTGGACCCACCGCCGGGCCGGATTTGGCCCACGGGCCCTAAGTTTGAAACCTCAGGAATAGATTCATTAATCTTGCTCACAACTCTGGTCCTCCACTGAGTTTACTTTTGTAAATATACTGTGCCTGTGTGCGTGCGTGTGTGTGTGTGTGTGTGTGTGCTTGTATTGCAGTAGATGATCCAGCCTCAAAGAGCTCTTTGTATTAAACAAATGGGTCTTAACTCTTGACACACACACACACACACACATACACACACACACACACACACACACACACACACACACATAGCAACACGGGGTCAAACATGACGCACAGAGGCAAATGGCTCTTTGTCTGCCGCTTCCTGTCCACCTGACCTGAGTCCAGCCTCCCAGGTGAGGCCGCCTCGCACTAATAAGTCTAACGGATCCAAATTCAGGCATTTATAAGTAAGTGGAGTCTCAGACACCAGCTGGGTCAACAACCTCTGCCAACCGTGTCAATGACCCGGGTTCAGGCGGAGTTGCAGGTGCCAGGCGGGTTAATCACAGCACAAGCACGATAGAGAGGCTCATCGCTGACCCTTACCCCCACCCCCACCCCCACCGCCACCCCCACCCCCACCCGCCGTTGTGTGTGTGTGTGTGTGTGTGTCACACACACACACACACACATACACCTGCTCAGTCTGTTTCCACTCCATAAAAAAACTCAATGGCCACAAAGCAGATCTTCTGGATTGGTATTAAACTCATCTGGAGACTTGTTGGGCTGACGAGGTCAAACGGGGTGAGGGTTTGATTCAGTGGCTGTCAGAGGGGCGACCATGAGAAGGGCTGCGGGTGTTTGTGGACACAGAGGTTGGATAACAAACTAGATGACACCTAATGAACAAACAGCCATGTATTCTGTAGATCTGCTGACGCCAGTAAAGGTGCAGTGTGTCAGATTGACCTTCGATTATTTGCACTTCTCCAGGTAGAAATGGGTTTTCTAATAATATTATCGCTATACCATGAGTTTGATATAGGAAACTATTAATTTGATCCCTTACTCAGGAGTGAATGCTTCACACACATGTAGATGTGACTGAGAGAACAGGTCCTCTCCACGGAGGCGGCCATGTTGCATTACTACTGTATTTACAGTAGCTCAAAACAGACAGACGTAACAGTTCTTGAGTTTTGATAATAACTGGACATGGACGATCTACTAGTTGTCATTGAGTCACACGTTATATATCCATCCATCATCCATCCATCCATCCATCCATCCATCCATCCATTTTCCTTAGTCTCACAGAGGAAGCTGGAGTCCCAGGAGACGATGGAGAACAGGCAAACTCCACAATACTTCTAACCACTATACCATGTTGAACCAGCAGGTTTCTCATCATGTAGTTCACACACCCAATCAAAAACTACTGTAAACCAAGGCGTTTAAATATGTTCACTGCATTGACTGAAATAACCTTTAGTGCCTCTTTAACTCCGGGAGCCAATATTGCTTTGTATGAAAACAAGAATAATTACGGGAGTGTTTTAGGTAATTGTTGTGTTAATTTGCTTAATTACAGATGAGTCATTAGCATGACTGCGCGTGTTGAATGTGTAATTGTCTGGGCGAGGTACACGGAGCTCAGCTGCGCCTTGTTGTCGTTCGCCGAGACTACATGGGACCGGATTGGCACTTTTACGGGTCAGCGGAGTTTATGAGAGTTGATTCTATGCACTTATTCCCCCTCTAGTGCTACACATCATTATCTTTAAAGCCCCTCATTCTTCGACTGAGATGCAGGAGCGGTCGGGCAGCGCTGACAGGGAGAGTCGACAGGTCCAGATGCTTAACTTCTCCTCGCTGCATCCGGCGAGAAATGTAGTATCGCTGCACGGCGGAGCCCTGAAACTGCCGGTCATGCATAATTCATGAGAATGGATCTGCCCAATATGTGTAAATAGGTTTCTTCACATGCACATGAGTAGGCAGCTTATATGGGGATATATCAAATCCAGAGTCCTGAGCCAAACTTTCCCCTTAAAATCCTGGCTTGTGCAAGATGAAGCACCTCGAGGCACAATTGGGGAAAAAAAAAAAATTAATCCAAGTTTCCCAGCTGAAAATAACATTTCCAGAGACGGTAAAGAAAAACAATGAAATAAAAACATAAAAAAAGCTGATGTCATGCATATTGTTGTACCGCCCTGTCTCCTGGGCTGAACTGTGTCATAAACTGTCCTTTGTTTGCTTTCCTATGTTTATGCACGTCATGGACCCTTAATATGATGTTTCGCAATCTTACCACATCCTATTGTATTGATCGTGTAATGGTTGCTACAGTGTTTACGATGATGTGACCTGAGATAACAGACCTCATTTTTTGCTGAATCAACGTCTTGGCAAAAGAGGCCTTTAAAATTGATGAGGCGTGGCTCATCTTTGAGAGAGAACAGACCAGAATAAGGCTTCCACAGCAGCCATTTTTAACAAGATGGTATCACTAATCCCATTAAAGGTGCAGTGTGTAGCGTTTGGTGACATCTGGAGGTGAAGTTGCATATTGTACCCATCACCTCACTCTTCTGAGCATGGAGGAGAACCTGTGGTCGACTTCAGTTGTCATTAAAGCTCAAAAGATGTTTAGTACGTCCGCTCTGGGCTACTGTAAAAACATGGCGGCCCCCGTAGAGAGGACCCGCTGCTCATGTAAATATACATTACTGGGCTCATCTAAGGTTAATGGGGGAAAATAAAATATTATAAATTCATGAAAATGTCAGTATGTCATTGTTTTGTAATATTTTTTAGAAGTGACAAAAATGACCAAAATCTTAAACACTGCACCTTTAATTAATTGAGCTCTAAATATAAAAGCGTATCCATTCATATCATCATTACATGACAATGTGGCTGCAAATGTTTGCCCATTTTTTCCCCCCATATTGTCCAACAGCCGTTAACAATGCAGATGTTTGAAACGCAGATTCATTAACAAACCCAGTATCATTTGTTCTTGTTATGTTTTCCACTCAAACACATGAGGCAGTAAACATTATACATATGTTCTATATGTTCTCTGTGTTCCTCTATGGAGGATTCTGCACTTCATTTACACATTCGACAAATCACACATGATGCTGAATGTGTCATGCGCATGCTAACAGGCAGATTCTCTGCCCATATGTTGACTCTTTGATTATATGGCCGTTCTGGATCAGAGCTGCATGCGGCATCGGCATAAACAGCTGTTTCCACATCAGTCAGGAGAACGGAGAAGTTCAGCATCAGACTCGACTCCTCTTCTCTCCACTTGTTTGTCAGAGAGTCCTGAATAATGGGCTTTTTATTCCACCGCTGACACTTTGACTGGTGGCAGGAGGAGAGGCAGGTGTTTCCTGATGCCTCTCTTCTTCTCTCTGTCCCGCAAATTAATTTCATTATTTACACCTCTGCGTTTCCCACTGTGACACGTCAGAATCTGTTCTGTGGGAACAAAGGCTTTTGGGCAGCAGCTCGCCCTGTTCACAGACACTCTTCAGCTCTTCTGCTTCCCCATATGTGCACTCATCAAGTTATATGTATATATATATATATATATATTTTATAGTTTATAGTCAGTATTTATCAGTATGTATTAGGTGCTATGCTAGATGTCGGGACGTCCATACTGGGAAAAGCCATCGACATTCCTGACCCATAAATGCACCATTGACTATAAATGAAAATGGACTCGTCTCACTATCTTCATCATTGGAGCCAAAATATCTTCGCTTCAGGTGCGGCCATTTTGCACCTGAGATGTCACATAGCGCCAAAGCCTGTAGGACAGAGACTTGTTCATATATACGTATAGTGTATAGTGCTTTAGCAACACTATTACTGAAAGAAACTGCATTTAAAGGTACAAAACATGGAAACAGGATTCATTCATTCTGGCAAATGTTCTACAGCTTTTTCGCTTTTGTGTATAGATGAGGACTGTTCTGAACATGGCGCCGTGTGGATGAGAAAACATTTAGAAACACAATTATGTGGTTTATGACGGAGACAGAGCTCTTTATAGATGTTTGTCAGCTCAACATTGGCAAAAACATTAGCATACATTTTTTACCCCAATGATTGTTCGTCATCAATTTGGACACATTTCTGTACAGATCATTTGTGATTCCAAGAGAGGCAGAAAACAAAGCAACTAATTGCCGAGGGGGTCAGTTCACAGCGTGCAACTCTACACTGCATTTGAAATGATAGAAAAAAAAAAGAAAATCAATATCCGCTGGTTAATATTGATATTGCGGTTGCCTGCTACAATTAAATCAGCGCAATGGAAACACAGTGATTTCATTACAATCGTCCTGAAACGAACTGAATCCGCCGTTTGCTGTGGTTTCTAAAAGCCACGCAGCATCTGGAACCACTGAAAGGACGTTAATGGTGGTATTAGCGTAAGTGATGAAATCATCCTCGTACTGTATGAACGTGGATTGACATTGCCGATGCTTCAGTAGCCTCGCTGCTGCCTCAGTTGACTCCACCGATAAACAAACACGGCCCCGGCAGGAGATGCAGGGATAAAAGCAGGAAGTTGATGCATGTTAAATCAGAGTCGGAGAGTCGGTGAAAAATGAAACTCGACACGTTGCCACAGATGCTGCTGGCCAAGTTTTCATGCAGCTCGGGAAGTTCACTCTGCAGACAAGAGAGTCGGAGATTTCAATGAATCGAAGTTGACATCAAATATTCAAATCTGTGGTTTGAGGAGGAAAATGCTCACACATGTGAGGAGCTGGGAAGTGATGCAGTGCCTCGAGCTAAAGTTCCTCAAATGCCCTGAAACTGTAGAACAAGAATATCTTAGGATTGAAACACAGAGTCAGAATATCATCATCAGGATATGATCCTTGGATCCTATAAAACACATAAAACCACAGTGGAAAATTTATTAGAAGGATCATTTGGAAGAAAAAAAAAAATGAACACTGGACAGATAGCAGAATATTTGTCATTACTTCAGAGTGGTTATCTGTTTTTATTGTTATTATTATTGTTATTATTATTATTATTATTATTTATTTATTCATCTTTATATTTTTATAGTGTCCTGTGACCTGAACCTAGTGTCAGCTGCCCTACCCTCCAGCTCCCTTCGACCCCCCCCCCCGCCCCCCCCCCCCCCCTTTCGCCCCGCCCCCATTTTATCTAAATGTTAACAAGCAAAAACATAATTCAGGAAATAAAAGAAACTGGAAGATAAAACAGGCAAAAGTGAACAGAGCAGAAACATGGGGTACATCCCTGAGTACAAATGAAGTGACACAGAAGACTGCGAGCTCAGAGACTAAATCCACCAGAGAGGCTGCTGGGATAATTGAACACAGGGGAAACACATTAGAGCAGGTGCAGACTATTGCAAGGGCAGGAAATGGAACAAAGTCAGGAAATAAGCAAATAAGAGGAACAAGTTAAAACAAAATTGCCCTGTAATAAAAGAGAAAGCTCAACGCAGGTGCTGAATCGTGACTCCTTCATTCATTCATTCGTTCCTTCATTCATTCATTCATTCGTACCCTACTGTGATATAGGAAACATCCCTGCAGTGGCCAGGAGGCTGTTTGTTTGTGCCGAGTCAGCGTTTTCCCTTATTTTCTGCGGCAGATTTTGTTGACGCTGCCCTTTCCTAACACTTCCTGCTCCCGTGTTGGAGTTGAAGTGTTGAGATCAACATATTCCGACTTTGTCACAATCACCACCGACTTTGGGCCAAATGGGCATTTCTGTGAGAGCGTCTAAGAATGACAGTTTCTAAATTGCTGACATTTCTGCAACGACAAAAAAAAAATAGTTTGAATTGCATCAAATAGCAGGACTGCTGCGCTCTTTGTGTTTGCAGTCATCAAAACAGGAAGAGCAATTATGTGCAGGTGCAATAATTTGTACTTGTGTGTTTCGTATATTTCCACCAATTTCCGAGATGAATCAAAATGTCATGATTTACATGATTTACGAAATGTCCGACAAAGGAGATGTGTCACTTTCTCCCTTTTCCATCGTATCTCTTTCCATTTCCAAACATCCAATTGTTTTTTTAAAGGTGAATTAGGCAACTTTGGTCTTTGGAATCACATTACGATCACCACAATCACCAAGGAGTAAACGGGCTGTTTGAAAGACATTTCTCAGCCATTCTGTCGAGTGTCTCAGGATGCGCTTTGCTCATTTGGATACGTATCTAATGAGGATACGCTAGCTAGCCGTGATTCAGCGGCAACAGTGCGCGATATCTCAGAAATGACTCCACAAACAAATAATTGGCAACCTGGTGAAGCCCACTGAGCGCCGACAACATGGCCCAAGAGAGCTACATCCTCGGTCTCGCATGGGAGCGCGGTCGCCATGGTAACCCTTGCTCTCCGGCCAGGGATTGGAGCTCCTCTGGCTAGCGGAGCGTAATGGCACGCGGCCATTGCTGGCAACTGGCCAGTTGTTGTTATTTAGCTTTTGCCGATGTGCGTCCATGCACTGTACGTAAAGATCACTCGTCGCCATCTTGCCGATGCCTAGCACCTCCTACTTCCTGGGTTTCGTCCAAAAATGGGCAGAGGCGGAGCACAGGTAGAGCTGGGCAATACAGCCTCAAGTGGCCACCCTGTGTACTGCAAGTTTTTCCACTTGGCCTCCTCCATCAGCCCCGGACGTCGCCGCTTAGTTCACACCCGGTGAATGGAAACTTGAGTGAGCAACAAAATGCTGACTGCGCATAATTTCACTGCCACTGGTGTTGCTTTAAACAATTTTTTTTTAAAGGTTCCCCTCCGCTGTTGTCAGTAAAGGGTGAAATAATCACATGATGCAATTATTGAAAAATGTAAAGCATCTCTCCAGGAAAATGTCAGCGCTTTTGAATAACAACATATTCTTCCATCTGCCACTGAAGGACAGTTTCACCGTAACGGCCCTACATTGATTTTCACTGACATCCGTCAACGCGGACACGGACAGAACACGATGCGTCGTTAAAGCGGCAGGAGAATGTTGCTGTTTTTTTTATATCACTTTGTAAACAAAAGGTTGTGGCTCTGAAAATGATGCAAATCAGCACAAAAGGATTGAACTGTGGCTTTGAAAGTGGAGTGGATATAAAGGGAGGAGACTTGGAGGCAACCTTGTGCTGCTGTGACACAAATGGAAGCACTGGCCCTTTAATGTGCTCCCTGAACTGTGGCCTGTGCGGTGCAGCGGGTGACATTAGCATGCACCGGGAAGATGTGTCAACAACCTCCAGGTCTGTATCGCAGTGTTTACAGCCCATTGTTATAAAGTACAACGCCGCCATTGCACTCGCTTGCCCTAATTCTACCCAAGGGTGAAATTGCCTTTTCGTAATTTCCATCATACTTGTTCTTTGAAAAATGGCACTCGCGATGTGCGGTTAGATAGAGAAAGTCGTTTTTCTCCTTTTTCAAAGTGTGTTTTGATGATGTGCCATTTGATGAAGTGCCTCAGCCCTGGTTTGCAGATTGCCGCCAACTTGCTTTTTTTTCGCGCTTCGTTTCTGTGCGAGTGATAAACAGATGGGTCTTATTGTGACGAGGCCTTGCTCGGGATCAGCTGAGGCGCAGGGTCTGAATGCTCACGCAAGGAACCTGCTCGGCTGATCGGCGTGTCAAGATTCAGTATAAATGAGGTGAGAGCAGGAGCCATAAGGAGAGATTCAATGGATTAATTATTCTGATTTGCTCATGAAAGGACTCATACTTGGCCTCCTCGAAGAGGTTATGTTTTCGCTACATGTCAGTTTGTGTTTCTGCAGGTTCACAGAAAACTACAGAAGTGATTTCTGGCAGAAACGATGACAGGATGGGAGAGGAGGCGAGAAGGAAAACGATGTTCCATTCAATTTACTTGGTTGGAGCAGTCGCCTTTGGAAGCAAAAGTTACTGGTTCGAATCCCACTCGGGCCCTGTTGCTGTGACACTGGCCCTGACACTGATACCCCCCCCCCCAAATAAATAAATAAATAAATAAGGCCCTGTGCGTTCTGGTAGAACATCAAGAAAATTGTGAAACCAGCAGCGGTGAAACGTGTTTAAAAAATCGAGTAAATTGCCTCCTCTGGCAGGTTTATAATCGACTATGAACTGTCGAGTCTGAGACTGACAAGGCAGTAATCATTTTGTAATTCCAGAAACTATTTTTAATGCAGAAATCAAATGATGTGAAAGTTTTAAAAAAAATAATTCCGAAAAAAAAAAAGTCTAAAATATAACAAATACAACAATTAACTGTCGGCCTGTTGTATTTGACATTCCGAGCTGATCTCATCCTCCATTCTAACGTGCTCTGACTTTCAAAGTCAACTCTCTGTTGATGGTTTCACCCAGAAAGTGAAATATTCTCCCTTTTAGACATTTTCACTTGGTAACAGCTCATGAGTGTATCTTCGCCGGCTCTTACCTCGCGTCGTGTCCTCTGCTATCAAGGTTCATATTAGTTGAGCTCTTTGAGAATTCCGGCAAGGTGCTGAAAATAAAGGTCCAGACCGGGATGTTTTATTAATGTTCCCGGGTTTGTAAGATGGATAAAAGTCCTCAGAAATCTGTCGGAGTGTCAGAGTGTTGCTTCGCCTGCTGTCGAGGGGCTCCGGCCCCCAAAGTACTGTGCTGAGTCTTCTACAGGGCAGTGCTGTCTGCACATGGCAGCGCTGCCATATGTTCAAACTCTGATTCGGCCCCTCCGGAGGGAGTGAGCCAAATAAATGAGAATTGCTGTAGGTCTGTTGTCAGACAGAGCCGAGTCCATGTGCGAGGGAGACGTAAGATTGAGGTCATGTGGAACTCTGCGTGTGTGTGTGCGTGTGTGTGTGTGTGTGTGTGTGTGTGTGGCTGCCAAATACATTATGGCTCGAAGAAGTAATGCACCAAAATCAGAGCGCTGATATTTCATAGTCCCGCCCTTTTCCGCAGTTACTGTTGTCTCCACTTCCCTCTCATTCAGCCCTGGTGCTGGTCAGGCCAGACCGGTAAATGTGGGAAATGGGATAACTGTTTGGGCAGTGGGAAGAAGTGAGGGGGGGTGGGGGGGGAGGGGGGCTTGTTTTCATGTTCCTGTTGGGAATCCTTGGCGTTGCATTCCGAGCGCCGACACCACTCCAGACGACCACAGGCTCGGTATGAACCCCATAACTCTGCCTCATTGAAAGGGGAACGGGGACTGGTTCACTGGGAATAGTTTAATAATTTACTATGGCCTTAAACTAATCTATTTCAAGCACCCAGATGGTATTTATATTGAGCAAATGCTCGGATAATTGAATGGAATAATTTACTCACTACTGTTGCTCGGTGGCGGAGAATCCCCCGCACTGCTGCTGCAACCCTGCAAAAGACATAAAGGGAACCACGAGAAAAGCAAATTGCAGGGAAAGTGTTTTCAGAAATAAAGACGCCGCCATGAAAGCAGAGCAATCGAGACAGCGTGTTGGGCAGCGCTGGAATCTGGGTGCAATAAAGTCCACGGCCTCTGCTGTGTATTTGCCCCACGCAGGGTTTCGAGTGCGTGTTTGATTTATTCGTGTATGCATAGTGCGGGACTCTATGTGTGTGTGTGTGTGTGTGTGTGTGTGTGGTGTGTGTGTGTGTGGTTGTGTGTGGTATGCTTATTAACGCCGCCTGTCATAAGGATATGACGGCTTTCGCAGAGCACAGTGGGCCATCTGTCCGGAGCTGCCCTCTCCACTGGGCATGACAGTGCAACTGCCCAGGGAGCAGGGGATTGGGCTGAAGCATGGGATGGAAACAAGACCGTTCCACTGACCCTGCAGTAAATGTGTGTTTGCATGAGAGAGAGAGAGAGAGAGAGAGAGAGAGAGAGAATAGGAAAAATGACGACGGGGTATGAAAATGAAGAGATAGAGAGATGTGGAGCGGGGGAGCGAGGGATGGGGGGAAAAGAGGAATACAAAGAGATAGAGGGGGAGCGGGTGGCTGCTGATTTCTAACAGGCGTGTCCCCCCATCTCTGATCAAAGCGTCCTATCAGCCCGAGGGGCATCTGCGCCGAGTGGCTGCTCAAAATTCTCCCTGCCTAGGAATCACTTGAACACCTCACCTCTCCTCACAGCGCTCGTCTCCTTTCCTTTTTTCACCGTTCTCAGGACGGAGCGCACGCATCGAGTCACCAGCCACATCTCATGCTTTACGAGAGAGAAGTGACGGCCACATCCACCGTCCGGCCCCATTAAAGGTACAGTGTTTTAAGATATGGTGACCTCTACGGGTGGAGCTGCATATTTGATCCATCGCCCCCACCCCCCTCACCATTCGAGCGTGCAGGAGAACCGGTACGGTGGCCCTCGGTGCTCAGTGAAGCACAAAAAAAAAAGATTTTTAAAGAATGAAATAAAATGGTGGTAAAGGTGGAAATAGGATGAAAAACAGCGTTTTGGAGCGATCCTGAAAGTTGACAGAAATGTACAAAGACATTAGGACTTGAAATCAGTGCTTGAACACGCCACAGGGTTTGCATGGGTCAATTAAAGGCGCAGTGTGTGAGATCTGATGACATCTAGAGGTGAGGTTGCATGTTGTATCCCTCACTTCACCGCTCCCTTTCGAGTGTGCAGGGAAACCTGGGCCAGACTTCAGAAGATGTTCAGTTTGTCCGCGACTGTAAAACATGGCGGCCCCCCTTGGAGCGGACCCACTCATATTTCCAGGTGATTATACACGTGTATCAATCTTGCACACTGCACCTTTAAGAGGCGAGCAAATGACTGAATGAATGCACAAATGAATGGCACAGCGCTGCGCTCCCCTGACCGTGCTGGTTGACTCACATTGTGGATCCCGCGCCCTGTGGGACCCGCCGCTCCGCGTTGTTCCGCCGACCACTCAGCAGCTGGCTTTGTGATGTGTGAATATCATCGAGGCGTCGTGCCCCAGCTCGGCCACCGGGGACGTCCAGCTGCATTTTCCTTTTCCACTGCGTCCTGATCAGAGATGCCAACAATGGTGTTGTGTATTCCTCCGCACCCTCCGTTTCCCAGATCCCTCTCCGGGTCATTGTTCCAGAGCTGTCAGCAGCTCTTTGGATCCATCATCGGCCTTTGCAGAGCCCCGCCCCCTTTGTCAACTGTGGGCAGTGCCACAGGATGTACCAGGGTCAGGATCATCCAGATGGAACGGATGGCATCACATCCTCCATTTTTTTTCCATCGTTTTTTTTTTCCATGTGTCCAGCAATCTCCATCTCCACGTCTTGAGGAGCTATTAAAGGTGCAGTGTGTAAGATTTGGTGATATCGACCGGAGGAGTTGTATAAACGACCTCACCCTTTCCATTGGCGATTGTAAAAACATGGCAGCCTCCATGGGGTGGACCCGCTCCTGGTGTACATATACATTAAAGGGCTCATGTTAGGGTTATTTCAAAAGCTAGCCATACGTTGGGGTGATTATACGTTTGTGATCATGTCTGCATATAATTGTTTTGAAATTTAAAGTGACAAAAATTAAGAGCAAACTTACACACTGCACCTTTAAGACCCGGAGGAAGCTCCCTGGTGGCTCATGAAGAGGGAATCACTCAATGTATTTATCTATATATTTATTTATTTTTTTACTTTATACCCTTTGCACTTTCACTCGCTCCCCTTTCTTTGGGGTAATTTGCAGTAATGGCCGCCGAGTGGCGATAGGGAAAAATACTGCAACCGCTCGGAGTTCAGCGGAGGAGCGGAGTCGTCCCTAACGACTCGGACGTAGACGGGGCTGCCCTGGCATCCCAGCGGCTAATGAAAGCATCATTATCAGGAGAGCGAGACGACCGGGGGCCCATCCAATACGCTCCCAGAGCCACGCAGCCACGTCCGCCCCTCCTTTCCCCCGCAGCCATTGGACTGACGGGCTGGCCCGGATGTTTACCGCTCCCTGGGCTGGAAGTTTGCTATTTGACTGTTTGGAATCGGAGCTGACATAATGAAGCGGCCCCCGAACACGGTGCGGCCCCACAGCCTCAATGGGAGTTTGGCAGATAGACGCTGCTTGTTTGAGGAAATGAGGGCTCCCATTGCTCCCATCGCTCCCATTGCTCCCAGCTGCCGTCACTTCTGCCGACAGGTTCTGAGACGCGCGGCCCCGTTTGTTCGTGTGGCCCCGTTTGTTCGTGTGGCCCCGTTTGTTCGTGTGGCGCCGCTTTAAAATCGGTTTTCAGCGCTCGTGTACGCGAACGGTCACTCAGATTAGATACGAACCCACTGGACTGAAAACATAGCGGTGACCGCATTAGCGCCCGACAGACTATAAACCTTCCTCTGCCGGGAGATATGTTGACACGTAAATCCTCCCTTTCTGACCTCGCATCTTCCCTGAACGTTGGCTAAAACAGGTGAACAGCACTTTGTGCAGCATCGGGTTTGTAAGAGCTGCAGCCTCTTCACCTGCCTCTGCCCCCAAAAACCACAGGTCACCACGGATTGTGGTTTCCATGATGTGTGAATGCGCTGATCAATACTGCATTCAAATACATGTGCTAATCTATATCATGCTAATTTGATGCAAATGTTTCCTGAATGAATCGATTTTTGGCGGCGTGTCGTCGTCCTTGTTGCACCCGACTTTCCTTCGTACGCGGCAAACTGAGGAAGGTAACGTTTTTCATGATGCAGATTGAGTGTGGTTATATACGCGCACATCTCTCTAGCGCCATATATGGTATCCTATGGTTTGCCGATGATGCTAATGTAGCTTAGCTGGCTGTAAACAATAGCTGTGTATTGTCGCGGTTGTCAGCTGAAATCGCACGTAGCCATAAACAAACAAAATGTGAGATTTGCTTGTTGATTTGTTTTGTGTTATTGCATAGCATCATTCTTACAGTGCAATTTCCCTTTTTCATTTTTGTTTCTAATTCAGTGTTAAATTGGAAATTAAACAAGTGTAAAAAAAATTTGCATTTCCTCAGGAAGTAGCTCACTCGAATAATACTCAGGTTAAACAACCTTGACAATAACTGTGCAAAACACAAGGGCAGTTAGCAGTTCCTGTGCGGTTATTGTGTGTGTATACAACATCAGGGAATTCATAACATATTCGAGAACATGGACAATGGCCCATCAGTGCTGACATATCTGTCTGAGAACATTGTAAAGCTATTCTTTTCAGTATTTCTTTCATCCAGGATGGAAGAAAGAACCATGGATATTCAAGTAGATGTTCACAATCTGTCATTCTAACGCCAATTTCCCCCAATGTTCATCTGATTTTGACGTCAAGGTTTCACAGCGCTGTGTAAACTGCGAAGGTATCTCTTTAAAAAGTTTAAAAACTTCTTCTTTGGTCCTCCAGCACCTCCAGCGTCTGCTGCTTTTCTTTCTTGAGGGGTGTCACAGAGGGACAGAGAAACACTCCACACTGCTCAAAGGCAGAATAACAAGTCTGTGTTTGTATTGGGAGGAACAGTTCTGTAAAATCATCAATCAAAGATGACGCTGGCGGCAGCTGAGAGAAAAGAACCCATGTACTCCTGGACTGAACTTTGAACGAACGCTGTGTCCTCTGATTTTTGTTCCTTTAGTCCACGATATCAGGAAAAAATCCCTTTCTTTTTTACATCTATTTTTAATTTGAACTGTTTTTCACCACTCATTTTTTTATGTTCTTAAATGTTTTAATAAAAAAAATCTAAACTTTGAATGTTCTTTTTATTTTTTGACAAAGTAGATATATCTGCATTCATCAGATTTAAAACAATAATGACAATGACATTAATTGATGGATTTTGGTCAGTTGTGATTGGTTGGTGGATTGGTTGGCTTGTTGGTTGATTGATTGGTTGGTTGGTTGATTGGTTGGTCGGTTGGTTGGTTGGCTGATTGATTGATTGATTGATTGGCAAAGACAGCGTAACAACCTTCAGGGGAGAGACAGAGAATGATATCCTCAGGGGAGTATATTCAAAACATTGAAATCAGCACTGACTGTAAACGGGAAAAACAAAACCAATTAGTTCTCCGATATTCTCTCTTGTCTTCGACAAAGAAAGCATTTGACCT